>VZTV01058171.1:1816-15278 GCA_013400875.1 Anhinga rufa | reverse complement strand
GAGGAACCAGAAGTCTGTGGAGTTTGTAAGAACAGGTAGAGGATAAAACTAGGCAGATTTGCAGAGTAATGAGCTCTGAGTCAAGTGAGTATAGTTAATTATGGCAGGGATGTTATCAGAGCTTTTGATCTTATCCAAATTGAAGTGAATTGCACTGACATCTCACCCATGGCGAAACTCAGATTTGACCAATTTACTTCAAGTTGGAACCTAATCATCTGGTACAGTACCCAGAGTAAAAATGAGAATCTTGGCATTGACTTAGTGGTCAACAGATTGGATCGGACCCTATGGCCCAGTTCTGCTTCTGGGACAATGTTTTTTGAGTGAAGCTAAAATGAAGTTGAATGATTAGATTTTTGTTACCTTGGTTCACCTTCAGGAGGTTTAAATATTCCTGGTGTGTTGATCTGGGATCCAAACTCCTAATACAGAGAAGTTTATGTGTCAAAATACCATAGGCAGGGAAATAGACATTCTCTAAAGCATCAGCACTACATAAGCTACATATCCAAAGCATACTTTTATATTTCCATGACACGGTAACTTAGCAAAGCCTACAGCAGGCAACTTCACAACAATGGTAGAAACGTGAGATTATTTTTTGGTGACATATTTTAGGCACAGTGAGAGACAACATTTGAAATGACCTTCTGAATTGTTTTGGATTGACATGAAGAAGTGCATAATGATGGTGGTGTGGTTACTGTGTTCGACATCCAGCTCCAGAAGAATAATTCCAGGTCAGTTGTGTGCATAGTATGTTGTTTACATAGCACATTTACAAGTGAACTGTAAAAATCTACATTCTCAACTTTATTAAAAAGTAAAATCAACTGCATGATGCTGCAGCATTGACCCAAAACATATGGCCAAGTAATAAAACAGAACAGAAAACTAGTTTAAAAAGCTTAATATACTATGCTGTGCAGTGCAGAATACCTTATAAAGTTTTAAGTGAACTGTGAAAAGTTTATACTTATTTTCCAACTGTTCTCCAACAGAAATTCTGATCCAAGATGAGCTGTAACTGTGTTATGGCAGGCTTCATACAATAGACTTTTCTAAGTTCAGTTTCAAAATTGAAATCTAGCTTGTGTTTTTGACTATAAAAAAAAAGGACCTTATAAAAAAAATTCCACCAATCCAAAATTAAAATACAGAAATGTATTATGCAAATGTAATATTATAGGATTTTTTAAACAACAAAATGTAGAGGTAGCTCTCTCTCTCCCTCTACTTGTGTAGATGCATATCTCCAAACTAATAAGTGGTTTGACATTTTAAGTCAGATACTTGCAATGAGTGCTATAAAGAAGCAAATAATAAATCTACTGGAACAGCCTGGTTTGTTTTATGTTGGCAAACCAGGCCTACAGTCAATATTTGTAGACTTCAGCTGAGATCTGAATTTGCAGTGCTGACAATGCTTAATGAAAAAGAAAAGGTTTGTAGCAGAACGACTAGCAAAAGTTCTTGGATCTAGCTCCCAGGGCCATTACAGCAAGCTACCAGTATTGTGCACACAGAGATATTTGGAGGCTGTTGAAAACTAAGAGATTCAGTGATACTCAGACTCAAACTCCACTGACATGCTGTATCTGTTCTCAGCTGTGCAAACCCTGCAAGACGATCCAGAAAAGATCTTTTACAAAATATCAAATGCATCAACATTCTTACCTCAGTGACTGCAGTTGGTCAGATATTCCCAGAGAAATTAGAGATATGTTTTCCATTTCTTTCCATTTCCTCAGGCTGACCATTGGATCTTTTCAGGCATCACACCTCCATCATGCTTACATACCCTTCCTGTCTCCCTTTCTTTCTGCTTTTTCAGCTCAGATTCTTCTCCCTTTCATCACACTTCTGATCAACCTGAGCTTATAGGTTTCTGAGGACCATGTACACCTTAGGAAGTTTATTTGATATTCTGGTTCATGTGACAAATTAGCATAATTTATGCTAGACCTACCAAATATCTATTTTTCCTAGTGTCAGTTCCAGTCCCTTGTCTACTCAGTACTACCTTGTAACCATCAACACCATTTGCCTTGAGCTTTTTGAAAGCCATTTTGATGACTTTCTGTGGCACCAGGAAAATCTGTATTATGAGGAAAGCACCAGTGCCACTTACACTTGAAAAAGCCCTGCTTTCAAAATGAAGGCTTTTCACCAGGGTGTATTTGTCAGAAGGTTTTGAACTCGGGAGTTTTCTTCTAGTAAGCTTCAAATTCTGCCCCTCAACGCTGGAAAGAACTGAAACAGTAAGCATACCACTGGATATTATTTACTGATGTAACCCAGAAAACAGTATAAGTTGCAGAACAGACTTCTGCTGAGTTTGCAGGAAGAGGGGAAGATTAGGTTGATATAGCCCTCTTAAGGATATCTGATGATATACTGATTTAAGTGGACCTTCTACAGCATTACTGCTCCATCTGTCACTCACCTACCAGGCAGTGCTGGCACCCTTGCCTGTGCAGTGCCCAGTTGCTGCACCACAGCTGAATGCCACTACATGAAAGTGACCTTAAAAGTATTAGTCAATACTGCTCACCTACCTATTACTAAAATGGATTCTTTTCCACTGTCATCTAGAGTAAATCCAACTAATCACAGAGACTCTGCCATTTACAGGAGAGCTTAAAGCTCATATTTTTATTCCAATATACAGAAATGAAATTAAATAGATGATTTGCACAGTCTGCCTCTGAGGAATCCATGTTTCCATGTTGATCTTAGAATCACTCAGTTAATACCTGCTAAGGTCAATCATTTCCACCTCAGCATCAATAGCAACAGTTTAAGGAATAATGTCACAGAATAACAGAGCACTATGAAACTGGGGGTAGTCAGTTCACTTCCTAGATCCTCCCCAGAGACCTCCTATTAAGGAACCTACTTTTTTCCCCCTTAGGAAATAATTTTGTTGGTCCACCTTAAAGGAGTGGGATTCAAGAAGTGTAAAGGTACTTTTCTGGAAATGAGCCTCATACAGTGCTCAGCAGGAGCATAGTTCTGGGTAAAATCTTTTGCTGATGTTCCTGGAACCATTTGTCCAATACTGGTGGTCTGATATAGAAAGCTGTAGAATCTCTGCCTGAAAACAGCACATCATCTTCCAAAGACTTGCTTTATTTTCAGAAATTTACTGAATCCATAGGAAAATATTAACCACAGACAAATAACCCCCTTTAGGGATGTGCTCTTTATACATACATTAGCCAATTGCCCGACTCATAGCAAATGTATTGAGTCCACCTATTTCATAGCATGACAATTTAGAAGGAAAAATATGCAGAGGTGATTTATTTGGATATAAAAATCAGCAATTATTTATAGAAAGAAATTTGAGAGGCCAAATTGCCAAGTTTGTTTTAATGAAAAATTTGAATATTATGCCAGTGGTGAAACAGAAGAACCATGAAAGTACAGAGGCTCAACTGTCAATAGCATTGGACTTCCAAGAGTGTGAAGCCCTTTAGATGTCAAGTCAAAAACAAATGGGAGCAAATGGAGGACAAAGATTTTTGAAAGATGAATTTCAAAGGAAGACAAACAAGTGTCAGCTCATCATCAGGAAAGATCAGGTAGATAGTATGAGACAAGAACATCTGAGCAGTAGGAATAAGAACACGGAAACTGTAATTTTATTTTTCTTTAACAGAAATATTGTTCTTTAATTTTGGTAGGTTAAAAAGTAACAATACAGGTTCCATATTCTTTTCCCCTTCCAAATTCCAAAAAATCCTTCTGTTGCTCTTTGTGAAATTTTTCACATTTTAGAAATTTAATTTATTTTGTCAAAAAGCATCTCTAACTAAAAATGGTGACTATCTTAATACGATGAATGTAGCTGCAATCCCAAGTGAGGTAAGGTTTTAAATTCTTACCTTTGACTTTCACAGTTTACCTTTTTTAGCAGCTACCTTCTAGAGATAAAAGGCAAAAAAAAAAAAGGCTTATTCCAAAAATAGCTTATAGCCTAGCTTAATGATCTGAAAATGAGACGAAGGCTAATAGTTTAAAAAACTGTCCAATGAAACAATAAAACATTTCTAAATGAAAGAAAATTTTGCTGAAGTTTAAACTCTACCTATTGTATACAAACATTTATCAACCACATGATTAATGAGAAAATGATGGCTTTTGCTATCGGTTAACACATTACCTCCCCTCTTTCTAATCACAAATCCCAAAGTTTTGGGGCTTGATTAGAGCTTCAGAGTCTTTACTAATAAGAACACACACAATAGGGCCAGGAAATGTTTGTAACTATTAATTTCCAAAGCTTGCATGAACTTTGAAAAAAGGATTTAGGCAGGTGATTTTGGGCTTGATGTAGAAGCTTTTGAAATCAGCAGAAATATTCTAGGAGATCTAGCTGGTTTTGGACCAGGTATCTAATGAGTGAGAACTTGGTAAGCAACATGGGGGTTTTGCATCTGACTATGTTTAAAAGCTTTAAGTGTATTGTCGTTATTATAGCCAATTCCTTTCCCTTCTTACCTTAGAATATTCGAGATCTTGAAGGTTCCTGTGTAATGGTTATATTGTACATTTCCCCATGCAATGCTACGGTCTTGGGGAAGAGTGGCTGGAAAGCTTCCCAGCAGAGGACCTGGGGGTGCTGGCTGACATCTGGCTGAACATGAGCCAGCAGTGTGCCCAGGTGGCCAAGGTGGCCAACAGCATCCTGGCTTGTATCAGGAACAGTGTGGCCAGCAGGAGCAGGGCAGTGATCGTGCCCCTGTACTCGGCACTGGTGA
The DNA here is from genome assembly GCA_013400875.1 of Anhinga rufa. Classification (NCBI taxonomy): domain Eukaryota; kingdom Metazoa; phylum Chordata; class Aves; order Suliformes; family Anhingidae; genus Anhinga; species Anhinga rufa. Next base: position 10,509 of record VZTV01058171.1, on the reverse strand, counting down.
GGCCACACATCAAATCCTGTGTTCAGTTTTGGGCCCCTCAGGACAAGAAGGTCATTGAGGCGCTGGAGCGTGTCCAAAGAAGGGCAATGAAGCTGGTGAAGGGTCTGGGGAGCTGGTCTTATGAGGAGCAGCTGAGGGAACTGGGGGTGTTTAGCCTGGAGAAGAGGAGGCTGAGGGGAGACCTTATCGCTCTCTACAACTATCTGAAAGGAGGTTGTAGCGAGGTGGGTGCTGGTCTCTTCTCCCATTAACTAATGATAGAACGAGAGGAAATGGCTTCAAGATGTGTCAGGGGAGGTTTAGATTGGATATTAGGAAACATTTCTTTACTGAAAGAGTGGTGAGGCATTGGAACAGGCTTCCCAGAGAGGCTGTGGAGTCACCATCCCTGGAGGTGTTCAAAAAACATGTGGACATGGCACTTCGGAACATGGCTTAGGAGACATGGTAGTGTTGTTTTGACGGTTGGACTTGATGATCTTAGAGGTCTTTTCCAACCTTAATTATTCTATGATTCTATAGTGCATCATTACAAGATTTCCAGTGTTTTTATTCAAACTTATCTCCTTGTCCCAGGATTTCTTAGTTGGAAAATGAGATGTAGTGTTGTTCTTATTGCTGCTAGGCAGCTCTCCTTATGTGTTGACTGTTAATTTTCTAAGTCTACTTTTCTTATCTTATGTCTCACTGCAGAAGCTATCAATCTCTATCAGATTCCAAGATGTTGTGGAGAAAGCTTTTAATTTCTCCATTCCCTGCTAAGCAAAACAGAAAAGTAGCAAAAAGAAAAGTGTTACACTCAATCAGAAATCAATTTTCATTCCAGTATTAAAATTCTCCAGACATGTGTATCAGTATACTCCCTGTGCATGTAGAAAAGAAACATATGTGAGTGTATGTGCATTTATGTTTACAAACTACTGAATTGAAAAGAGAAATACCATTACTAGAAAGTACGACTGTATTTCTGCTTTGGTAGCATTATTTTACTCATTTCCAGAGTCAGCTTGGTACTTCTGTTTAAGAATAAAATACATTCATTTCAAAGCAAAGGCTGACCTCTGAACTTTGCTGAATATAAATTACTTTGGGCAATGTTAAAATAGTTTATGGAAACTTTATATTTAATTCTTTAGCTTGAGTTCTGTGGTAACTATATTTCTAGAGTGAGCTTCTGTGGTTTTAAACAGAAAAACCAAATGTAAGATAGTGTGCGGCTGAATTTTCTTTTTTATGCAATTGAAATATCCCTCCTAAGGGATTTTAAATGGCTGAAGAGCATGTGTTTTGATTTGATGGTAAATTGGTAAGCTGATTACCTCGAAAATCAAGGCAACCTCTAACCAGAAACCATCCCCCTTCAAAAGATCACGAATAGGGGACGAAAGTATAAAAGAATGACAAAATATTCTTATGTTAAAATAGCATTCTTTCAAGTAACATGAATGCAAAAGTTAGTCAATCTGTGCTCATACATAGAGATACATGTATTGATTTTATTATTGCTTAATACAGCATTTATGAATTCTTTCTTCTCAGTGCTCTATTATAGAGGGTAATGGAGAGTAAAAATAATGTTAGTAGCTTGGTGCTTTTGTGTCATTTTTTTGATGAGACAAATTAAGTTGTTCTCTACAAGGGTGCAAATCTTTTATGGATCAGATAATTCTGGCTGATTCTAACCAAAGTCTGGGAAGAACATAGGTTAAAAATGCAAAATTATGACTTGACAGATAGCTCCCTTTTTTTCTCCTGTAATTGTTACTTTTCTAGCTATTGACATATGCTTTGCTTATTAACACATCATGTAAAGTGGAGTCCTCATTCAAAATCACAAACATTCTCTTGTCTGCTCCAAAGAATCATGAGACACCAAGTAATGTAAAAAGGCATATGCCTTGTAGAAAATTACCATTTTAAAACATCAATTCCATTAACTGTTAATATGGGAAAGTGAATCAATTTGCTGTTTTATTCATATAAAAGCCAAGTTCTGTGCTGAAAAAACCCCACCATATGTAGTTACTTTTCATTATATGAAAATTTCAAGGGTAACCAAAGAAATCATGATCAGTCTGTTGTTTAGGGACAAAATGCTATATAATCAATATGAGAAGAATGGAAAGAAGTTCAATATAAATATACCAAGGAAGATTTTTTTTTTTTTTTTTGCAAAATGTGATTTTACACATGCAACCGAGAAAAAGAATTCCTGGACAGAACATACTTACAATGCAAAAATGTAAGCTCCAAGTGGCCTTAAATCCTTTACAATTATTATGTGTTTCTTAGTATACACACTGAGCATACGAAATCCTTCAGAATTCCAGAATACATGAATTTAGCACCACTTACATAATGAGATTAACATAATGCTGATAAACTGCCACTTTAAAATAAACAGTATGCCGACCTGTAAGGAACATATCCCTTAGCTTTATAGTATACTGCTTAGAAATCTCTGCTTTATTCTTAGATCTTTCTGAGTTGTTTTTACTTAGCAAATTCATGTTGCCTGAACTAGTTACCCAGACTATAACATGTATTTTAGAGGAACATGTGAAGAAGCGGGGTTTAAATGGATGGTTGGGAAGTTCCAGAGAATTGACAAAGCCACAGCTAATATCATTGTCTGACACAGAGTATGGTGGGGTTTTTTGCTGCTTGCTGCTTGTAGAAAAACATGAATAAATTGCTGTCTTCTGTATACAGAAGAATTGTACCCTGAGTCTATCTGGAGGAGTTACTTGGTTCCATTTGGTTCTTTTAATTCAAACCATTAAATAACCAATAAAGTGTTAAGCCATCAAATAACAGGAATTATCTAGAATAATACTTTTTCCCTTATTATATTTTGACACCCTTCAGTCTTTTCTTTTTCAACGACTACAAAGGCCCCTTGATGATATTTCTTCTTTTTAAACCATTTTCTGCTTCATGTTTAAATTAAACTGATGAAGTTTATTGTATGTTGTTTCATGCTTGAAATTTTTACAAAACTGTTTTCTTCCACAGTGTGGAGGCTAGTTGGTAGTTTTAGTAAATTTGAGTTAATAGAGTATGAGTGATCTTAAATCTATTATGGATAATTTGTTCTTGTCTTGTTAAATCAGCACACCTATGCTATTTTGAACTACACATGTGTTACCAGAAAGTTGTGTGTTTCAGCACACACCAAGTTTTCACATAGCAGAAAGGGATGTTTTCAGTATACACCTTCCATATAAACAAAAACTTTCTTTTATGAAGTGAATAGGTTTAGCCTTAATAAAAGAGACAGGACAAAATCACTACCTTAAAGTAACCACCTTTTGTGTAAGACATACTATACAAACTTCCTTCCAAGACTCCACTCAATATGTCAGTCCTTTTTCATCTCTAGACCTCTCTCAGATAGGTAAATATTAATTTTATGGTGCAAATGATGAGGCTATTAAGAAAAAAATATTTTCCACTGCTGTCACCAAGCAGGTCTGGGTGATGAGACATATCTCAGGGGTTCACAAACAACTTTTAAGTGCATAGAAGTAAAGTATTCACATTTGTGGGTTTTTTTCTGATCTTTCTTCTCCCCCACCCCCCCAACCCCACTGCCTGTTTTTCTGCTTCCTGCTTTGTAAGAAGAAATCAGTTTATGTCAGTTCTGTAAGAGCTAAAGAAATATTCCAAAGATCTTCAGAATAAAAAACCTAATTATTTACTAAACTCTATCTCACTTTGCATTCATCTTGCATTCTCTCCTCCTGTTCCAATAGGCAGCATGTCAGCTATGACACTGACACTGATGAAATGTTTTGATTATCTTTATGCTCTAGAACACCAACCAAATATCACTGAAAATGAAGAAAAAAACCCCAAAGTTTAAAAAAATCAAACCTTATATACTTGACAGATAAAGGTTTGGAAGCTGCTTTACTTCCTCTGGGTAGAATCATTACTACTCTCATAAACACTGCTGTATCTTTCTGTATGAAAATATAAACATTGCATCTCAGTTCCTCCACAGGAAAGGACCCTGAAATAACAGAATCAAATATATTTCAGACCCACAGTCAGGTATTCAGCTGGTAGAGATGGTATAGCTCCACTCATTTATTACAGTAATTATTCTCTCAAAATAATAAGGAAGAGCACAAGAACTGAAAACTCACTAAACTAAAACCTTTGAAATCTAGAGACAGTTAAATGCCAGCTCCAACAACCAGTTCTTCGAAGCAGCAGTGCTTCTTCTCTCTGATTTTATCAAGGAGACTGTATGAATGCTTACCTTTCTGAAATGCTCAGTGACACTGTCTATGGCAGAAAAAAAGGAAAACATACAGCCTTAATCAACGTATTTAGAAGAGAGGCAGCTTGTGTTTTTGTACTGATGTAATGAAATCCACTAGCCACTAATTTAATGTGTTTTCAGATCCCAGGGAATGTCTTTGCCTTCTAGTGCATACACTCTCTAATAGAGTGTGCTCAAACTGATGGCCACTGTAGCTCAGCTGAAAACATCATTGTACTGAAATCTAAAGGCACTTCACCTTACAATTCCAGACTATAGGGAATATTTTCTGTCCTTGACATTCATTCTGTTTATGTGTATTATCATTAGTAAAATGTTTCTGTTAATGTTATCTGGTTTTTGTTGTTGTTGTTGTTGTTTTTTCCCCAAGAGAAAGATTCCATCTTTTGAGAAAGAAATGAAAGTGTGGATCTGGGGGAAAAACTGATGAAATGCAAATCTAGTCCTATTGTAAACACCATGCAGCTGGTCACCACTTGTGTGCCTTAATGTTATATGGTGCTATTTACATCTCAATTCACAGAGTATTTATTTAAAGTCTGATCGATAACTGTGACCTCTTTTTTGCTCTGTGCTCTTCATTACAGTAATACATCATGCTCTCCTTGATGGTCAGACAGGTTTCAGGACTCCAGCCATTTTTGTTTTCTTTCTTAAAGATGGAATGTCATTTCAAGATAAAATAAATAAAGCTGATCTACTATCTCAGGAATTTTGTACATGGTTATCTACACGGGTGTGTCACATGGCCCTGTTAAAAGGGCATCATGCTGAGAAAGGATTTGTCTTAAGTCAAATTATGATTTCCGTACAGATCTAAAATTCAGCAGCGGACTGGGAGAAATATTCATAGCAAAAAATATTCCTGCATGGTTCTTGGCATAGGTCAAGCTGTGCTATTCATTAAAATAATAAAGCTTGTCCTGTCTATACACCTGTCTGTTCCAAACCACCTTGGCCCAGTTAGAGGTATCCAGACACTTTGAAAGAGGCTATAAACCAAAAATACATAAATATGTTGAGAAACTTGGAACTCCTGAGGATCTCTGTGGGTGAACTCTCCACGTCCATGTATTTAATTCCCAAATATTCATTTTAGGGACTATAAAATGTATGAAGATTTTCTCACAAAATGTATATTTGATGACTCTGTCAGGTTAATACAAATCATACAAAAATGTAAGCATGAATTTAGCAGTAACGGAGCTTCGGCCATTTCCACTTCTCTTCCTAGAAATTTCTCCTCCACCACATTTGGCAGCTGGGAGTAGGCAGCTGTTTACATATAGGTGGGATTTCATCTATTCATGGAATGTATTCACAAAATCAGCTTAGTTGATTGACATTCAATAGCTCTGTGCTTGGTTGAGGAAAATTACAATTCTGCTCCATTCCAGGAGAGGAATTTCCTTCACACGGGGAAGTTTGAAGGAAAATACTATTTAGATGAAACTTGTATAATGTGTCAGTATCCAAGATGGATTAGTGTTCATTGTCAAAGGAGAGATATAGCAAATAGGGTTCCATGGAAGTCTGCCTTGAACTGAGGACATACATATAAATATATGCTGCAATAAAGAATATACCTCAATGTAAGCATAAACCTTATCTTTACTTTCCTTAGATATAGTCAGGGGAATATATAGTCCATTTACTGTATTTACGGATTGTATCAAACTGTTGAGGAGTCAAAGGCTAGGACCATAGAAAAGTAGTAGAATTCAAAATAATTTGACAAATATTTATAGATTCTATGGAAAATAAATCTAAAATATGTAAAAGTAATAAGAATAGAAGCAAAGTTCTAAAGTTAGCCTGGACAATCAGCAACACAAATAGAAATGCAGTGCAGGAAATTTTCAGTTTATGGTGAATCACAGCAGAACATGACTCAGACCTGTCACACTGTTGCAAAATCTGTGAGGGGTAAGTTTTTATGCCTTTCTGGTATTTCTGTCTTTTTCTGAAAACTGCAGTTCAAGGAAGATGTGGGCCAAATGTCTCCAGATAACAGCTGTGGAATAACAGAATATCAGAAGAAAAATTGAAGAAGTTTGGGTTGTCTCCAAAGTCAAAATAGTTGCTTCAAATATGAAGAGTGTATATTGTTCTTTGTGATCCCTGAGGTTAGGACAAGAAAAAAAACAAATTAAAATTACAGCAAGAAAAATTTAGATATGGCAGCCATCATTCATGTTGTAAAGACTTTAAACACTGAAATACTTGCTTGAAGCAGGTAACTGAATATTGTTCACCAGAGTTTTTTGGAAACTACTTAGCCAGAGATGCCATACGCATTGTTAATCCTTCATTCGACTTTCTGAGGTTACCTTCTGTCTTATTTTCCTAGATTCTATAGCATAATTTCTTTTATTCTTCATGATCTGTAAGAAAGATTAGGTTGCAAAAAGCAAGAGGTGTACAGAAGGATTATTTAATGTATTATAAGGTATGCAAAAAGCTCTGGAGTTTTCTATCAATGAATGTTAATGTTTTTTATTAATCTGTTCCTAAAGTGTATGAATAATGATATAATCTTAATTGCCTTCTGAGATAATACAACAATATTTGGCAGAGTCACACAGGCTGTCTTTAGAATCAGACTTACTTTTTCCTTTCAGACTTTGATACAAAAATTCATACTGCAGGAATTCTCCTATTCTGCAGAGAAGATCATAAAACTCACTTTTCACTCATTACTTAAATTAAAATTCACTGCTTATATGTGGCCGGCATAGTGCCCAGCCTTTTGTTGTACGTAAGAAAGAAAGAAAGAAAATTAAGTGAAAATTAATAATATCTCTTCTGTGGAATGAATCTCAATGGAGTTAATAACAAGAACAAGAAAGCAAAGCCTTGTTTATTGAGGCTGGTGTTTCTGAGGAAAAAGAGACAAAATCCTGACAGAAACTTGTCTGTTCTGATGTTATTCTTTGTTTCCATGTCTATTTTAAGCATATTTTTGCATGCAGAAGAAAAATGCTTCAGTCTATTTTTAATGTTTCTGAATTACTGTGTAGTAGTAGTTTGTCAGTGCCTGAAGTACATAAAATATGAGACTAAGAGTTACATCTAATGGGCTGGAGATGTGTTTTTTCAAAAATCAAGGGCATAATATTTCTAAGTATATCCAGTGTCTTTTATATCATTCACAGACCTGTATTCTGCCAAAATAGTCTGAATGTACTTCCTGTCTGTGGTGTCAGACAGGATCTTCATCTAACCTTCTGCTACATTTGTTTAATTAATTTTTGCTTTCATTAGAAATTGGTGTGATAATGTACCACTACACTTCATTCAGCTAAACATGATAAAGCACTGATCTTGCACCCAGTGAAATTAACAGAATTTTCCACACTGGCTTTGCTGACTCAGGAACTGATATGAGGTACTGCAGAAATGAAAATAACTGTGTTTCTTCAGATAAACAGATGACCCATATTTATTCCTTTATTACGATGTTAACTTAAGCTGACAATTTTCTGGAGAAGATTGCATGACAGAATTCAGTGCTGTGCCCCCCTAGGTTCAGAGACCATAGCAGCTCAAAATGGCAATGTGTTACATCACATAGACAGACCTTAAACATATACATTTTTTGAACAGTCATTTTGTCTTAGTGAAATGGAATAATACCGACATATACCCTAAAAGTATGCTGAGTACAAAAAAAAATATGAAGGGCATTAAATATGAGATTTCTTAAGTAAGATAATGGGAAAAATATGTACAAATGAGAGTTCACATAGCAGTTCATCTTGGTGGTTGTTTCCAGATACTTGACCTGACTTGAGTAAAGAGCAGTCTGAACTTACATAACAGTTGCATCACATATACTTCAAGGCTTTTATTTCCTGAAAGTTTGGTTTGTAGCTGAAATTTTCTATTTTTCCTGCATTTGGCTGGGTGCACTTTACTACATATTGGAAGCTGTTGTCTAGCACCTTTCCTGACTTGCACACAGACTTTTCTTTTACAACTGTTTAAATATGCCTATTGTTAAAAGAGTTTTTTTCCTGGTAAATATTATCAAGATCTAAAGAGAAAGTATGTGGATTTTCTGAGAGTTGGAAGCAGGAATCTTATGGAGTAAAACACACTTATGGATTAATATGAAATCTCAGCTGGCTGTTGAAGGGAAAGACAATTTATAAAATACAGAGTGGTATTCTTCTGATGCATGTTAGCTTGTTTAACTTTTTTATTATGAACTAAACAAAATTTAATAAGAATATTAGTATTTTCCATCCTAAAGGAAAAACTGGAAACATTTTCATCTTACTTCCACTTCCCACAACACACAGATTTGGCCTCAAGCTGTGTCAGGGGAGGTTTAGATTGGATATTAGGAAAAATGTCTTCTCTGAGAGAGTGGTCAGGCATTGGAAGGGGCTACCCAGAT
>VZTV01058169.1:0-11844 GCA_013400875.1 Anhinga rufa | reverse complement strand
CTATATTTTTCTATTATTGGCAGCTTTCTTTCCAGAAGATTAACAACATCTGGCACTTACGTACAGTTACAAATATATAGAGCTAATAAATATGTCATTTAGCCTAACATAATATGTTTGAAATAAACCATCCCAAGAAGTATTTTTTAAAATATGGCAGCTGTCATATTTGTGTCTGAAGAAAGGAGCCACTAGAGGCCACCATACACCCCAGAAAAATTAGGTTTCTTTCCCAGGGGAAAATCTTAAAACACATTCCACTTGTACAGAACTGACTTTACTTTTCCCATTAAATTTATTTGCAAAAATTGCAAAGAAAGGGTTTTCTTGTAATTAGGCTTTCCTTTATATCTCATTCGTTTCCAGTGGCACAGTTGTGCACATGTTCATGACAACACACTGAAGGGTGGGAAATGCTAAATGACAACCTCACTTCAGGAAAGGTGCTTTCTCTGTGAATTACTCCTGGATAAAATGAACTGTGTTCAACATTAATTTTAAAATTATGAAAACATCAAAGTAGTCTGCTTTGTGTTTTCAGACAGGTGACTTTTGAGAGAAGACCATGCAATTTTAACAAGGAATTATTATGCCAAAGCTGTAATTGAAGTTATAATGCATTGCAATTACTTTCATTGGAGCTAGCTCTTCCCTTTAGGTCTTTAGGATTCTCAAGAAAAATGTTCTGTTCAGTCATTCAGTTAACTACTTATAATACATACAACTTCTGCAGGAATCACAGTAAAAATAACATTTAGAAAAGTTATCTTGTTTCTTTGGCAGAGGCTGCATATACATAATTTTCCATCTACACCCCTTCTCTTTATCCACACATTAATCCCAGTTGAATAGTAATTGACAATACAGAGCATCCTGTAAGACTGAGTCCTTTGTTCGTATTAGAAATAGGAGAACCCTGAAATTCTGAGGGGAAAGAGTTTGTTTTAACCAGTAGACCATTTAGATTTATAAGGTAGATACATATATATACACGCACAGCTAGTTGGATACTTGGGCAGATGTTCAGTCCATATGTGTATTGTTGATATGATTCCACTGGACCCAGCAAAACTGTCTGTATAGATTCCCACAACCTAGCCAGTAAGATTTATGGTTACCTTTACATTTATTTATGTGTTTCATGTGAGAAATTTAAAGCTACATTAGCAAATTTCAAATATAAGCTACTAGAATTCAGATTCCAACTAAAATCCTTTTTTTCTTTTTCCTGTTTCCATTTGGGATATCCTGTACAGAATACTGGATTTTCCATTTTCAAGTGCTTACATTTAGGGCAAGTTCTTAGTCACAGTGGAAGGATTGAAAATACCAATTTATACCCATTAATATTTCTCAATTAATATCATGTGGCATTCACTGGAGTCATAATGTGACTCCTATTAAAATGAGATTGAATCTTACACTTTTACATTTCTTCCTTTTATATGCAAAAATATTTCTTTAGCTGAAAGCAGCCTTTCTTTCTTCTGGTTATTCCTTGATCTCTGTGCTCAACCAGCTGAAGAGCTGCTCAGTTCTGCAAAGCAGCAAAGGCTCTTCAGCTTTCTGAAGCAGCATGGACGCAAAGAAGAGTTTACTGAGGAGGCTAATATCTGCTGTTTTGCTATGATTCATACTTGCAGTGCATATCAGTTTCAAACTGTGGGCCGCTCCTTTGGCAGTGTGAGACAAAGAAGGTGTTACATTTTGCTTAATATTTATTGTCTTCGTCTTCATTTGAGAACAATTTAAAGCATGAAATTCTTGAGAAATTTAAACTCATATTGAAGCTTTTAGCCACTGAGGTTTTGTTAAGTCACTGATGATCTCTGTAATGCAGCATGCTCATGTTCATGATCTGTGCTCTCACAGGTAAAATTCAATGGTCAAATATAATGAAAACAAAGTGCCTCTAAGAGGAGTGGGTGATTCATGAGAGGGATAGAGATCGAATGTTGTTCCTGCATGTTCTTTATTTTCTGAAGAGCCAGAACGTCAGTGTAAGACGATAGTGTAAGAATAAGAAGTATTAAACTGCTGCCAAGTGTAATACCCCAGGACAATTACAGACTGGTGAATTCTGCCATAAGATACTGATCAAGACATAAATCATGTTGGGGTAGCAGAAACATTTATGATTTGTTTCAGAGTAAACCCTGCTCTTCAGTTGGAAAGTACCATCTATCACAAACAGTGTCCTGGATTTTCAAAGGATCCTCTGGATATTAGGCATCAACTTTTTGAGAGTATTCAGCAGAATGTGATGATTGTACTCCCTTAAGAGCTAAATGTTGCTTTCATATTGGAAAGTGGATATAGGTGAAGGAAAAGATGTGGGGAAAGAGCTCAGTATTAGTTATTCCATTCACACATGGAGCTGTGTTTTCGTTCCTTCACTCTCAAACATACCACATACTAAAAATTTTGCCGCTGAGTGTTTTCTCTAATTACTAAACCATAAATGATAATCAGCAACACATAACTGCCATGCTGGTGCCAAATTTCAAGCTGAGCAGTATCTCGCTCTCAAGGAGATACTGCCTTAAGCAACAATTACGACTCGTGTTTTATGTCTTCCTCAGAAGGAAAACGTTGTTAGTTTATGGGTCTGTGGGAAGGGAATGTCAGTGGCTACAGGACACAGTGGCCACTTCTGAAACTGGTTTTGTTTGCTTTTTGCTGGTGTTTTTATTTTCAGTTCAAATAGGTTTGGCCATAAATCCATATCCAACCCTTTTTTTTTTTTTTAATGGATTACATGATGTGTGTCAGAGCTCACATTTTAAAGAGTAGGGATGAAAAATGCTTTGTCTTCTCATGGTTTAGCTTTGGAAAATGTATTTTTAAGTTTTGCTTCAGACAACTGCTTACACAAAGACGTCATTTTCTGAGGCCTAAAATTATTAGAGAATTTGGTGAAATTTCAGCAACACGTTTTCTTCTGGGAGTGAGTCAGAAAGTCAAAAGATTTCATTTCAGACTTCATAGCATATCTATAGTTTGTAGACTTCTTGCAGTATTTCCATACTTTATTCATAGTATTTGTGTTTAAAAATAATGAATCTATAATTTTAGAAAATTTTTGAAGCATTTTAAAAAATCAAACTTGAATCTGAAATTAAGCTAAATTAAGCTGACATGTTTCTTTGTTTGCTTTTCATTGTTCAAAGGGGAAAAACCATCTGGATTTCATATGATGTTAAAGTAGGGGTCCCTCCCATTCCTCAGTTAAGCAAATAACTGAAAGTTTACTCACTACCTTAGTTTTATTTGGAAGTTTTCTAATGGCAGCTTCCTTCTCCTTTTTTTTGGACTCAGCTACCTGCAGATTGCTTTTTGAGAAGACCTCTCCTCAGGATGTCATTTTTCAGTGAATCCTTTATTTCTCCTTCACATGAATGTATAACTTCTGTTAAAGTCAGCAGAACTTTTTTCTCTTTCTCCCCTCTACTTTCCAGAAACTGCTCAGCTCATTTACATTTACTGTTATACTCCCTTTTCCTAAACTGACCCTTTAACTTACCTGTCTGCTTTTACCTTCTTCAGTTCTGGATCACTGTGAGATGTTTCTATTAGTTTTGCTTTTTCTTATTCCAACAACTTGCACAGATTTGGTGTGAGGATCAGTGCATCATTTTATTAAATTGCCACCAGTAACTAATTCTTCAGCACAGTATCTCTCCCCCACCACTGTCAAGGCTGTTCCTGATGGGCGAGATGACCCTCTGACCCATGTGCAGCAAGCTGGAACTCCCTTTTTCACAATCCTAGCAAAACATTCCTCTTTTGTGATTCCCAGAGGAAGTGAACGAGTTATAATAATGGAGGGAAGGGAGAAAAAGCCACTAGTTGTTTCCACCTCTGGATATTTTGGTTGCAAGGAGGGGGGGTACTGTATTATTGGGAGAGGATGCTGTGCTATTCTGAGATCTCAAAACAGGAGGAGGGTAAACAATTTGATTTTTTTATTTCCGTATTTACAGATATGGGAGTCGATCTGTCTCATTGGTCCTCTGGACTCAGAAACTGATTAACAAAATCTGCCTTCATTTGGCAGTTTAAGGTTGTACTTTGGACTGCAATAAAATACACACTGACCTTTCTGAGGGTCAGTTACCTGTTTTGCTTGCAACCGCATCTCAAACATGTATGCAGGGTCTCTGCATTGGAGGGGACATATTGCCATCACTTCTCCCTGCTCAGGTTGCCTGCAGTCCATCCAGAGGCCTTTTCCCCATCAGAGGCAAGGAACCGTGCAGCTCTGAGAGCCTCACCCTGCTGTCATCCCGCTGGCCCCAGCCCCGACCCCAACAGCCAGGCTGAGGCCGCCTACCCTTGGGGCTGCCCCCGGCCCCCAGCTGCCACGGAGGGGCTACAGGGGCACAACGAGGGTCTTCTGCAGAGACCTGTGCTCCTCAGCCCCGCGGGAGTCCTCTCTATTTTGCCATTAATGAGCTCAGAGGACCATTAATGAGCTGGTAACACTGCTTCTAGGCCCATGTGGGTAGACATTTATAGCACCCAAAGCAAAAGAAAGCTGGGTAGTGAAGTTGTGTGTGCTACAGGTAAGTGAGTCTTATTGTAATAATTAGATGTGGAGTTTCATCTCTGGTGCATTAACATGTATGAATATCACTTCCCAATTGCAGGAATAGGGATGAGCCCCTGAAAGGTAACTGTTCTGCTTTATATTTTGTAGAGCGGATGAATCTGAGATGTAGATCAGCTGTGTCCTCCCACTTACTAAGGTGAAAAGTTCAGCATTTTTCCCTCTTTTTCCATTCAGCCCTGTGTAGATCAAAATTTGATTATCAGCTATGTATCATTACAGACAGCCTTGGAGCCAGGTTTATTTGATCGCTGTCAGAGCAGCATGCTGTTACTCACACCTCCTGCACTGTGAATGGTGTACCCCTGTCAGAGAGCCTGCTGACAGAGGATGGGCAGCTGGGACCCATCAGGTACCGCTGTCACGTCCAAGCAGCCAGTAACACGACCTCTCCCAGGAGAAATAGGTACTGTAGTGTTACTTGATTCAGGGGGCCAAGACTGCTTTGGCTGTTTCTGCATTAAAAAAAGAACTCGTGGGGTTCTTTCAAATGTCTGCAGGTGTCTGAGAAAGAAGTTATCAGATAGATGAAGATTAAATATCCTAAGTCAAAAAGCATGAAGGTAAGACAGTGAGACAAAATAACTCAGTAATGAGCTTTTCTTTNTTTCTTTTCTTTTTCCTTTTCTTTTCTTTTCTTTTTCTTTTTCTTTTTCTTTTTCTTTTCTTCTCTTTTCTTCTCTTTTCTTTTTCTTTTTCTTTTTCTTTTTTCTTTTTCTTTTCTTTCCCTATTATGTGCATCTGCATGGTTTTTCTTGATTCTAGACTCTTCTCTAGAAAAAGCCTTCTGCAAGTATATCTGCCCAGCGAGGTTATAGTCATCATGGCTATGATTGCTTACAGCATCTGCTTTACATTAATATGTAAGCTCATGTCAGAAAGAACCATTTAAAGTTAGCACTAAGATATTTTATATATTTCAATAACGTTGAATAAATAAAAATGCAAAGGACAGAAGAAAAGAAATGGCAACACCGACAAATAACACATCTGTTCACCTGTCTTAGTTCTTGACACCCCAAACTGAAAATGAAGGTTGCTACTTTGAAGAGTGCTGGACTAATGAAATTCAGCTGTTAAACACCATGTTCACATAACAAGCTATTGAGATGGCATGATCTTGTTATCACTTGGGGAGAAAACTGTGATTCCTATGCATTTTAGCTGACAAACAGGACGAATTATGTCAAGCTATGTGCATTCATCAGTGCTGAAGGATTATAAACATTTATATCAGACTGTTTATACCAGTTTAATTTTAATACAATAGAGTGTCATGAAACTTTCCTCCTCAATTAAGTTTGGTGTGTGGTTAGAGATGAAATAAAAAGGTGTTCCCAACATTATTTTTGGTCTGGAGATTATTTTATGCTAATGAATTTTTCACATTTCATGTGGTACCCAATTAGTGCTTATTTTCCCTGGGTTATAGTAACATTTTCTATTAATGTATTTAACAGCACCAGTTATTAGCATTATGAAGAGGGTGTGCATATTACTTAAAGACTACACATACATGAATGCACACTACTCAAATGGGACCATGTTCTACCTTAAACAATATTGAAGCAGGAAAATGCAGGTAGTGCACAGGGAAAGAATTAGACCCTGAGATTCTCCATTTGATCCGTGCATATAAAACATGCTACATGTGTATGATTGGCAAGGGCTGCAGTAATCCTGGACTTGTTGCCTTGGTTGTGACACCTCCATGGTTATGAACTTAATATGTGGTATGTGCTTCATAAAACAATAAATAACTGCCATTGTTAAACTTCTTTGCACAGACAATGAACAAATTTATTGGACTATGCACACTGTGCATGAAAATTCAGTCTCTGAGGATTATTTTTTGTTTGCCAGAACCTGAGCTATTTCCAGTACATTTGAGGACTTTCCACAATTGGAAAACATCTAACTGTGGGTGTGGGATAAACAGGGAGAGAAAAAAAGCCTGTAACTGTTAAAATTTCCACTAATATTATTGAAAGGTGGGAGTAAATGTGCCTGGAATGGCAAAAAAACATTTAATAAAACATTGTGTATCCAGAATCAGCTATTGTTTTTTTACATGTAGCAGATTTGTGGCATAATATGGGACAACATCCCTTTGTATGCATAACAGATGTAAACCTACTTATCATACCAGGGGGAACACTTCAATAGATGTCATAAGCCCCGTTTCACATTTAAAATTTCAAGGGTTGTTGCTGCTTTCAGTTGCTGATATAACCTTACTGACTGCATCTTTCAAAAGTTCTGGAATACTGCAAGTCACCGTGCAAAAAGATCGTTGAGAAAATAAGTTGATACAGAAAACAAAGGAACACTGTATGACCTCCTGTCTTCAGGCTGCACTTTGGAGGCATGAGTTACTGCTCATACTTCATTTGATGTGGAAATATCTTAATAGGTGAACTCTTCCAAATCAATGCAACTCCTTTTTACTAATTTACTATTTGGATTCTCTAATTGTTCTCATAACAACAATAATGCAAAGTCCTCATACCTTCAATTTTTCTTTAGGAAAAGGATCATTATTCAGCTTTACATATGGAGGGACAAACAAAAGGTAGTCCAAATGCCAGGTCAGTAGCATAACTAAGCAAAATACTGTTTTCCCTGCAGTCATGGAACGCCATCGATTTGATGAGAACAAATAAAAATTGTAAATAAATATGTGATGCAATGTCATTGTGCCTTTATCTGGGGACTCAAATTCTTAAAGGGACTTTGGTGTTGGTCCTAGATAATTAAATTTTAGGCAGTAAAGGCTGAGATGGTAATGCAAGAAAAACATGATCTGCAGCCACCTAGCACAGAAGTCACCTGAAATCATTAAGCACCTTCCTCTTGGCCTAAAAATTTCTTTGTAGCTGTATTTCTGCTGCTGCAGTTACTCAGCACTGTCCCAGCCTGAGCACCCAGATGTCCACTTTCCCTCTGCTCCATACTGGGATCAGGGAGGCTGGTAGAGCTGCCCCTGACCTGTGCAATGCCTGGCAGTTCAAGCACACAGTAAGGAAAGGGAAGCCTTGGGACCCGGTCCCTGACCCCAGTACTATTTCTATTAGCTTCTTTTCTGTTTCTAACTCATGCCTGCATTCTGTCTCTGTTCCCAGAACCATTCACACATTTTTACACTGAACAGACATTGGAATAAAACAAAGAATTTTTTCCATTTTCTGACCCCCAGACTTAGATCCCAGTGGTTAGGCCTTCTTTCCTAGAAAAAGCAAAATGTGAATTTGTCACTTCTTCAGCTGAGAAAGGGATTGGATCCTGGCCCATCACATTCTAAATGTGCTTTTAGCAAGGGACTGTTGTTAAGGGCAGAGGGCAATACTTCCTATTGCTTTAGCATCGGTATCTTAGAAAAGAGATCACTGGCTCTTTCAAATAATATTTTATAGATATCTGTACTCAAAGTTTCTAAATCCTGATTAGGCAGAATGGCCTCTCCTGGCCCTAGAGTCTCACATTCAAACACCGGAGAAGGATATGATTTCAGTCCTATCTTCTGCACAGCATTTCTCAAGGCATAAAGGTAGTCTCCTGTCCACTTTTATTTTGTGGAGCTGCTACTGTGAATCTTGTCCCTTACAAATCCTCAAGATTTAATTCTGGGTTGTCAGTTCAGAGCAATGACGAGCCCCCTAAAAGCCAGTGTCAGGCTGGTAGGAATGGGTAAGTCCTTAAGACTAATGTATCTAGGAAAAAGGTGGGCAGCCTGATCTGCCTGGGCAGAAAGAGCGTGACTCTCAGGCAAGAAGGGGCATCGAGAACTGAAGCTCTCCAGCATTGCTGCAGGGCCTTGGAAGAAGATCCTGGCAAGACCTAAACATGAATGTGAACAGTTAAATTTAATGACATGAAAGAGACCCACAAAAAAAAATGACTGTTTGATCTTGACTATTGCCCTAGAATATTAGAAAAGTAGGGCTGGACAAAATTTGCAGAGGTTGTATGGTAATTCTAATTTTTCCCTCTTATCCCTCAGAAGAATCTGTACGTATATTTGTCTAACCTGCTTGTAAAGACACTGAGTAATAGAAACAATATAACCTCCTCACACATTTTATTTTTTTAATCTTTCCTTATTTCTAGGAATTTCTTCCTAGAGGCTAACCTGAATCTCTTTGTAGCTGAAATCCATGTCATCTTGCTTTTGTCCATGAACCCAGAAAACAGATTTTTTTCCTTGCTTCTCTACAGAGTAATGTGAAACAGTTTTTACTTTCTTGGGGACTCTTTTGATGTCCTCCCTCAGTTTTCTGTTCTCTAGTCAAAACAAGCCCATTTTTAATCTTTTTGCTCTAAAGCAGATTATCTAATTCTCAGATCAATCTCTTTTGTCTTCAAGTGTTCTGTCTAAAACTGGACACATTATTCTAGCTAAGGCTGTAGCAATGTTGAATTGACTGAAGAATTACTTAACATTTCTCATTTTTGTTTATATATCTCAATATGCTCTGTGCCTCTCTTATGATACGGTTGACTCATGTTAGCTCCACATGTATGTCAAGACTCTTTCACAAAGACCTGCTAACAGCTTGTTTTACAGCTGTGTTTCTGCTCTTGATTATTCCTTCATGGGTGTAAAACCTTGTATTTGTTCTTATTGTGCCCCATTTTTTCAGACTATTTCTCCAGTCTGTCAAAATAAATTCCTGATCCTGTCTTCTGGTTATTTTGTCATCCTACTCTCTCTTTGAATAGTCTGTACATTTTACAAGCCTTTCTTTCCCACCAGCTAGGTTCCCAAAGAAATATTAAAAAGGAGTAGAACCAGAAACAAACCATTACCTATCATATATCCTTCTATTTTACTGGACTTGAAGTTATTGATATTTATTATTAATAAAATGACAAACTAGAATGATAGCCTGAAATCTAAAAGTGGGGAGGCTTGAGATATATTGCATACCCAGGAAAAAATGCAATCTCTGGCAGGTCAGACTTCATTAGAAATTGCAGAAGCAGGGAGGATTCTCTGAGGAATTCCTGTCTGACCCTAAATTAATGAGAACCATGTTAACTGTGGCACTTTGCCAGATTTAATTATCACAGATCAGATAGTAATTAGGATTAAACATCCAAAACTACAGATAAGACTTCTGGAAGATGCAGACTTAAGCACACGCAAAGTTTATGTCAGTCTGCATTAATCTGCAGAAATTACTTAATAGAGGCTGAAAGTACAAGAAGGAAAGCAAGATGTGGGTACACCAGGCAATTGAGTGGTGGGACAGGCAGCTGGAAAACAGATTTTATAGAGTAGAAATACTCAGATGAAACAGCAAGAAGTCACAAAAACAAAGTTCACAAGAGATGAGAACATGCAGGCTCAAATGATGTCCAGAATTTGGGAAACACTGTAAGAACACTGAGAAATGTAACCACTTTAGAAATATTCACAAGACAGAGCAAGTGAAGCAGAAGCAGGACAACAGAGTAAATAAAGAGGTGAGTGGAGGATGAAAGTGCAGAACACAGTGAAGAAAAACTACATTGAAACACTGAGTAGCATTCATTTCATCTTTCTTCAGTAGTCTGAAAAGTGAATTATATCTTCTAAGCTATATGCCTAGGCTCCCTCTGCAATCATATGTAAGAAATAGACATCTCCATAAAAAAGTAGGTTAAATAACCCTGCAGCCTGGGACATAGGCAAGTGGGGGAAAGGGTGCTGTGGAGCTAAGTAAAATCATATATAAATGGAGAAGATGCATAAGGAACAATTATACTTGTTAGCAGTTATCAAATAATAACGTAATTTGCTAACCAGTGCAGAAATGGATGACAGATGCAACTGTTTGTCAACATTTAAATTCAGGAGCAGCAGAAGTGGAAAACAATTCATAAAGGTGCTGCTACAGTGTCCAGAGGAAGCTGCAAATGATGGTCAGAGATGTCTAGTTGTGCTTACGGCCCAGAGGAAAAGGTAACTGCAAACCAGGAGGTTTGTTGACTCTTCTTGAAGCATTTAGCACTTATCCCAGTTGGAAATGTCATACTACACAAGATGGAGCTTTGATCAAATCACTGTGGTCGTGCTGATGTCTGGAGACCCAAGAGAGCAACAATAAGTGAAATAAACTTACAAGTATTTTGGGAGATCAGTAGGAGTGTGCAGCCCCCAAGGAGCTTATGCAAATTGCTATTTGTAGTTGCACAATTTTCAGTTATGAAGGAAGTTATTGGAAATACATAACTCTTAACAATTCCACAGGCAGAAGGTGGATAACTGAGGTGATTGGATAGAAAGCATATATCAGTCTAAGAAATGAGATCAAGAAGACTGGTCCCATTGTAAAATACTGTTTCTGCTTGAAGCCTTGCTTAAACTTTCCTTTTAAGATCTCAAATGACATATTGGCCATTTACATAAATAAACTATGCTTTTTATTTTGGCACATCCGTCAATGCTCATCTGACAAGCACCTCAATCTAGCTGAAACTTAAGCTAAAGATTAGAACTACTGAGTCAGCACCTTATATTTGTCCAAATTAAGGATAGTTTCAGTATTACACAGCATAAAATCAGTCTAAAATGTCAATTGAACTAACAGGCCTGTTAAGTTCTGGGTCCACCAAGACTGTTAATGATGGTGTGGAAACTATCACATTTCTGTAAGCTACTTTTCCACTTAATACCAATATACCTCAGTTTTCATCATACGTGAAGGGTTTTGCCTCTGGGTAGGTGAAGTTAGGCTGCTTATTTTTAAAAGTGGGAAATATTTGTTCGGTTCCAATGAACTATTCTGGTGATTTCCTTTCTAAAATACCAAATTATTCAAAACAAATACAAGAAAATCAGTGGGATATTCTACTAGGCTAATAAAAAACAATTCACTTGGAAACATTTGGCTTGCTGTTACTTGCTATGTCTTACTGGAGGAGGTGCAGGCAGGCTGAAGGAGAGAAAACTCCTTGGAGATCTTTCCATTGTTCAATGGATGAAGCCAGTATGGGTGACACAGTGTATTCATGGAGATGAAGGTAACAGTCATTTTTGAATCATATATGAAAACATATAAGACTTTGAAGCAGTTGTAGTTCATATATACAGGCTTTATGTATATACATGGTCTGGAAATTGACTTTTAATAATGAGGTGTTGAGCCACCACAGCACAATCAGTGCAATAATTAATGCTGCTCTGTCTAAAAATGTTTCTGTTATTTATTTGGATGTTTAACAAAAGAAACACATCCAAGACACTACTATTG
>VZTV01058163.1:9631-25437 GCA_013400875.1 Anhinga rufa | reverse complement strand
GAACCCACTCACGTTCTGAAACACGATGAACCAGGACTTACGGTCTCCAGACTTAAACCCGTGAGGGGCTGTGGTCTGAAATGCCACATTGGTGCCGTCATACTCAAACACTTCTTTCAGGAAGGACGGGGCTGCAGCAAACGCCACCATGTCTAAGAAAGCTCCCACTTGCTCGTACTCACTGCCCAGCATCGGTCTGCGGTGGTAAGGCACCTTCCCCCCATACTTCTGCACCGTGACGTCCCGGTGATACACTGGCGTCGGCAGCGGACCCACCACGTACTCGGTGACGTTGGGCTCCGGCTGGTTCCCAAAGTACAGCACAGCCAGTGCCTCCCGCGGGGGGCGAGCCCCCCCAGCATCCAGGAATCGCAGCACCTCTGCCTTGGCAGGGACCTGCACGTCAATGAAGGCAATGCAGTTGTCGGAGGGCTTTGCACGCAAGGCATCAACCAGCTGCACCCCAAGGTTTCCCTGCAGGTACCTCACCACTTGCACCATCTCTTCAGGTGTCAGATCAGCAAAGACCAGGCTCTTGATCATGGATCCCATCTTCTCCACGATGCGGGGCTGGGACTCACAGGTGGGTGATCGCCTTCCCCTGCTCAGCAGCATGCAGGAGAGAATGAAGATTATCACCCCAGCCCCAACCAGGAGAATGTAGGGAAGTTTGGGGTTCATCTCTCCGAGTGCAGAGACGGCGCGCGGGGTTTGGCTGCAGCATCCAGAATACGTCCCTCACCTGTTGACCAGGCTCTTAATTCATTTGCAACTGTGGGCGTAAAGGCGTCGTTTGTGAGGTGGGGAGGGAGCCTGGAGCTCACATGGGACTCTGAGAGATCACAGGTCCCAGCCAGTTCAGCCTGTTTCCTCTCCACCCCAGACACACCAAGGAAGCCAGCTGGGGAGCCGGTGCCTGACTCACTCCCTAAGCTACTGATGGGTTTCTCTGCTGCAGGGTGACACCATGAAGAGCCCCAGCCCCAGTCTGCCCAAGGGGCCCCTGCTTCTCCCAGCGTCTCCCAGGACACCCTGTCCCGTCTCATGTGGGAGGGCAGCGATGCCGCAGGGGCAGGCTTGGCCAGCCCCACTCCTTCCGCACCCCAGTGCCCTGGGACCAGCCCCACTCCCCTGAGGGGCCAGTCTAGGCTGGTGCTCCAGGAGAGCCCAAGACCTGCCAGCTCCACAACATCTCCATGTATCTGTTCTCTCTGTTGCCATTCTCAGTTGCCTCTGAGTCCCTCCCATCCCCGAGGGAAGGGACCTGGCAGCTCCAGCCTGGCTTCAGCCACGGCAGACTGGCCGAGATGGGAGGAAGCTCCCTGGTGAGAACAGGCCACGCTCACAGAACCCCTGGCAGCAAGTGCAAGCGACAGGCAGCACCAGAAAGAGCAGAGGCTGCAGAACAACTAACAGGACACATCTGTCCCCATTCAGTCATCCCAACACCACTCCAGCAGACAGGATCCTTGGACAAGAGCTGTCACAGACAGAAATGGTTAGTCAGGAAACTGTTCAGGGCTCCTGACCACATGACAGACCTTCCCTGGAGAGGAGAGCAGCAAGCAGCCCTTCGGAGGCGGCGAGCAGGAGGCCAGGGTGCCGAGGCCACCCCACCATGGTGAGGCGGCTGCTCCTGCATGGCCACCAGCTTCTGCAAGGCTGGCCCCACTGTGCCCAGCCCTGTGCGAGGTGGCAGCGATAAGTCACCGACAGCCGAGGATGGCTTTCCAGAGATAAAGGTCAACTTCACGCCCTTCTGGTGGAGGCAGTTTGAGGCACAGGTAGGAGGGGCTGGGCAGGGGCTGAAACAACTACAGCTCTGCATCAATTTACCACCCTTGCGACTATGTTAATTTAGGAACTTATGTTTTCATTCTCACTTCCAGCCAGGGAATAACCGGCCTTTTTTCCTGCGGGTCCCACAGCAGCCTCAGATCAGGATCCAAGAAACCTGTGTGGGAGATGACCTATTTTTGCCGTGCTGCAGTTTTGCCTTCCCTGCGCTCGGAAGACGGGGACCCTGCAGGGCACTTCTCGAGCACCCTGCATGGCCCCAAGCCCTGCTGCTTGGGACAGGGCTCCCCTCCCTCGCTAAGGGGAACAAGACTGGGATTTTATACAACTCTTCTCAAGAGCATTTTGCAGCAGCCAGGGCTCAGAGCCTGTAAACAGCAGGAAACTGAAGGGCACAGCAGTCACGGAAACAGACTTTGCCACCACACAAGAACTGCATTTTAGCATGTTTTTGAGCCTTGCTTGCAGGAAAGGAACCAGTATCAGCCCTGTTTTCAACTGTGATGGCAGCAGCAGCACCATTCAAGGCCACACAAACCACTGTATCACAGGCAGAGACAAGAAAGGACACGTGCCGGGACCAAACGCTTGAACTGGAGTCAGCTGCAGCTTGACGTACATGATTCTCCGATTATTCCCCGCAATCCAGGAGACAGCGCGGGTTACTGGAGCTGCATTTCTCCTTGGGCTGGTACAGATGAAGTCCACTGCCTACCAGTGATCTCTTTGGTTCTGTGCAGACGTAAAACATTTCCCCCCCCCTACCTTTTACAGGGGCAGGTTTCAATAACAGACACCTAATGCCGCCAGTCTGTGCCCCCAGCACAACCACTGCCCTTGCACCTTCCCGGACTGCAGTTACTGGAATGACCTTTAAGAGGAAGCAAAGCAGTCCTTTCAGACTGAGCACCCTTGTGCCTCCCAGGGTGGATGCCAGCACTTCACTGCTCAACCCGCCAGACAGTGCAGAAGGAGCTGCTCCTGGACTCAAATAACCCTCTGCAGGGATCTGCTGCCAAAAACAGTGACTCCATGCAGGAGCACGGGAATTCACTGGCTCACAGCAGCAGCTTTGCAGCCCAAGATTCAGGATCCAGCTTACAAGTGTTTCCTCAAAAGAGACACAGAGATAGAGCTGCACAAGCTCAGTCCCACAGAGCACCAGTCCAGCTGCCCTGCTTTACACTGGGCAGTTGAGATACAAAAAAGGTTTTCCCGAGTTACAAGGAGTGCCAGGACGAGCATCAGGCGCAGCAAGAGCAGGCTCACACCTTCAGCCCTGCAGACAGGGTTGTGTCTCCCTGTCTGCCTGGCCATGCCTATGGCAACACTCACTGTGCCAGACATGAGGCCTCAAGGAAACACAAACATTTTTCAGCTGCTCCCTTCATGCTTTCCCTGGGCCGAATGCAGAAATCCCAGACAATTCACACTGCCTTCAACTCCATGACCTTGACAGACTATTTTATACATAAAAATAATTTTGTAATGAAATAAAAGGTTAGGAGAGTGAAAAAGCAGAGTTCTGATGTCAGTTAGCAGGGATTCTACAGACTAGGAGGCAACCCCTACAAAGCACTGGATTTACCAGTATAATGGCAGACATTAAAGGAAGACCCAGACCTACCTCCCACGTCCAAGTCCACTTTATAGTTGATGGAATGGGTGTGTATCGTACCCAGCGTGTGCTCCCAAACCCTATTGCCGTATCTCAGACCATCCCCATGGAGAAAGGATGAGCTCGCATACCCCGTGGCCCGGACCTTGCCTTCGATGGCCCCGTTCTGGTAGAAGATGAAGTCCCACACGTAGTCGTAGTTGCCCACGGTCGCAATGGACCGAACGACCAAAGCAGAGTTGACCAGCCCCCCGTAGTAGAGTGACTGCAAGTTGGAGTAGTGGCGCCTCAGAGGGGAGCCCAGGTTCTGCTCAAAAATGCAGAGAGAAGCCTTTCTTCTACTGGGGCTCAGGGTCTCAGACAGAGCGTGTGTGTCGACATAGGTGGCCGAGTAAGGGCAGTCGACCCCTCGCACCAAGGGGGAGGTGTGGCGCCCAATGCCAAAGCTCCCATCCATGTACCTCGTTGACATCCCTCCAGGGCAGTTGGAGCCGTACACAGACAACGCCTCTTGGACGCTGATTTCATAGGCAACCCTCTCCCCCTTGTGTCGGATGTCAAACAGGCGCAGGCCTGTGTTCACGCTCATCCCAAAGGCAAAGCTCCAGGCCTGGAAGAGGACGTGGTTGTTCCTGATGCTGTAGCGGGGACCCTGGGGCTCGTACTGCAAGGGGAACAGTGCAGCTGGAGGTGCTCGGGGCTTCATGGACGAGAAGTCCCCATCCTGTGGCGCTTTCCTCACTTTCTCCACGCTGATGCGACCCTGCACGTAGGCGCTCTCCAGCTGAACCATGTCCCGGTAGTACTGCCCGTTGTAGAACACCCTGCTCACTGCCCACTGGGAGATGTCCAGGCTGCTGTGGTCCACCAGCACCTCCAGCCCCACCGGGTGCACAAAGAACCCACTCACGTTCTGAAACAAAGCGAACCAGGTGATCCGATCTCCAGACTGGAATCCACGGGGAGCGGCTGTCAAGGCTACTAGGCTGGCTCCATCATACTCCATTACTTGACGCATGAAAGATGGAGCTGTGGGGAACACTTGGCTTTTTAAAAACCCTGCAATCTGTTTGTATTCAACAGCCAGTGTTGGTCTGCGGTGGTAAGGCACCTTCCCCCCATACTTCTGCACCGTGACGTCCCGGTGATACACTGGCGTCGGCAGCGGACCCACCACGTACTCGGTGACGTTGGGCTCCGGCTGGTTCCCAAAGTACAGCACAGCCAGTGCCTCCCGCGGGGGGCGAGCCCCCCCAGCATCCAGGAATCGCAGCACCTCTGCCTTGGCAGGGACCTGCACGTCGATGGAGGCAATGCAGTTGTCGGAGGGCTTTGCACGCGAGGCATCAACCAGCTGCACCCCAAGGTTTCCCTGCAGGTACCGCACCACTTGCACCATCTCTTCGGGTGTCAGATCAGCAAAGACCAGGCTCTGGCCATCATCGGTGTCCTCCTGCTTTGGGGGCTGGTGCTGGCAGGTCCTGGGGGCCCTTCCTCTGGTCAGCAACACACAGACTAAAGCAAATATCGTGGCTAAAGCCAGAATGAGGAGGATGAGCACAGTTTTCATGTGCATGCTGCTGCTGGTCCTGGGGCATTCACAGCAGCTTTCAGAGCAGGGTTTCTAGTTGCTGCCTCTGCCAGTTTATGCTGCACTGGATGGATTAGCACAGAAAGTACAAAAGACTGGGAGAGGCTAGGGGAGGAGATCTGAAATTCGTGGTGACCAGAAAGGGCAGATCTCCTCTCTCAGCTGAGCCCTCTCTGTTCTCCTCCACGAGCAGTGCCCTGAAAGAACTAGTGGAGATGCAGGGTCAGTGACTCAGACAAGTTTCACATAATTCTGTTACTTTTTCAGTCCAACCTAGCTTCCTGAGGCTGCCTGTAAAAACGAAGATCCTGTAGCCAGCCTGAGGTGGCTGGGACCACTGTGAGGCTCTGACAAGCTGGGAATTGTTGCCACACTGTAGAATTTCAAATCTTTGCAACTCACCGAATTTCCTTGTTTATCAGGCTGCTTCCTTGTAAACATTCTCCCTGGCAGCATGATTCCAAGCTTGGAGTTAATTTTTATTTTTTTTTTTTTTAAATCTTCCGCATGGAAGTCTGCTGAAAACACATCCATCTATGTAGTAGTAGAAACTTTGGCAGGCATGGAGAGGTGTAGTTCAGGACCAGATTCAGGCCCCAATGTGCTGTGAACAACTAGCTCTTAGTTTGCACCTTTGAACATCTATGAACTCCTTAATCCCACAGCTTTTGTCTCTGCCTCCAATTCAAAGATAAACCGAGATACAGCTTCTGAGAAGCTCCCTCAAGGACAAAACCACCCCCAACCTGTGGCATCCAAGCAGGCAGCTGATGACAGTGCCCACTATCACTGTGCTGCCAGGCTACCATTGCCCAGGCTGAGCAGCCACCTCCAGGATTTCTACCAAAGGTTGTGACAACTGCCCTCTGCCATCCCCACCGAGGATGTCTCTGCTGGTCTCACAGCACTGTTGAAAGGCCTTGACAGAATGAGGCAGCCAGACAACAGGACTCAGCGCTCCATCCTGCCATGCAGTAGATGCTTGGGGTAGACAGGACATGCTGCTTTAGCTACAGCCCCTGCCTGTCCCTGAGCTGGTGCTGAGAAGCACAAGGTATCCAAGAGAACCAAGGCTGAAGATTCAACCCAACATTTCCACTCCTGCTGCCAGCCTCACCTCACGTCACCCTGGCCTTCTCTTCCTCCTCCCGTCAGAGTTTCCTGGTGGGAGACAGCCCCCCCCAGCCTCAGCACTGCCTCTAGTTCTTCCTCTGCAGTGGATCTTGCCCTGGACCCAGCCCCTCCACGGTCCTCTGGCCGTGCTTACCAGACACCACACTGGTAGGCAGAAGGCCACGTGGCCATAGGACACACTCCATTATCCTCACCACCACTGGCAGCCTCAGCCTTCTTTAGCCCAGGCTGCAGCTGTGCAGGTCAGGGACACGCACATCCACTCTGTGCCAGCACACGTCATCTCTGCCTCACTGGCCATTGCGCCTGCAGAGCCACAGCAGTCAATTCACGTGGCCGCTGTGCCCGAAGAGGGGCTCACTCTGTGGTACGGACACAAGCGATGGGGAGAGACACGACAGATGAGAAGAGGCCCTTGGCTACATGGGATGGAACACCTACAGGTTTCAGAGGTACCCACCTCTCATTGACTTTCAACTGGCCTCCAGTGGCAGAATCGGATGCTTCTGAGTGCCCCCAAATTAAGCAAAGAAGCGCTGACTTCCAAGTCAGTCTTTCAATCCATGAATTCAACAAAGCTTCAAGGATTACTTGGGGTTAGGCTTGAAGGGAAAACTTCCTTTTGGTGTAAGCCTAGAACATGGTATCCATTTCACTCAGAGAGCAGAGAGGAAGCGCTGTTGCCCCAGTTAAGGTTTAGAGCAGAGCCAGGACATATCTCCTGCCTCACAGGAATTCAGCAAGCGTTCTGCTGCAACACACACCTACACAGCTGAGCCGAGACTGCCACACAAACTTCTGAGGCTGCATGCGCAATGCTCACAGTGACATTTCCTTAAAGAAATAAAAAAAGAACAGATCATTCAGTTTTGACTTCGCCTCTTGGTTTTGCATCCCAAGTCCCTATAAGTCAAGGCACAGGCTGCAATTACAGATGGTCATTTTCTAAGCAGCAGAGCAGTAGTTTAAGAGAACTGGACAAACCCCACAGGCCTTACTGCCCCACAAATCACAACTCAACCCTGCAGCTTGCCGGGGAGACGTCTGAAAATAAAGTGTGGGAACACTCTTAGTTCTGTGCATGTTGGGTGTTTGGGAAAAAAGAGAAACCCTAACCTGTAATGACATCCCCATGACAAACCAACCCACAGCACACACCCCAGGTCTGCAGGATACAGATGACACAAAGGAAGCTTTCTGTGCTGCCTCTGCCCTGCTACAGGATAAGTGCCATGGATGTCATGTGTAACACCACGTTATTTAATACTGTCCATTTCTGCTGTACTTTTCAAGCTAAGGAATTTAAAGCCTATTACAAGCAACACAAGAATCAGCCTGCGCTTTCTGGGAGCTCCGTTTCAGAATAAACAGAACAGCCCTAAATCGATTTCCACCTTGCAGTAGAAATTTCAGAAAGCAGAGTAATTGACTGAGCCTGCAAAGCCAGGAAACCTGTGTCAATACCTTACTGAGGAAAAGTGGTCAGGAATCTTTAAGGGCCACACATACCACTGAACTGCTTGTGTACCTTCTCCAAAAGAAGCCTGAAGCAGCTTAAAGCTAACCTAGAATTAAAAAAAAAATTACATGTCTCACTAACAGCAGCCTAACTTGTTTATGAGCTGTTTGGTGCGCATACCTCTTCCCACAACTCAGCTCCCCAGTCTGATTAGCCCATCACTCTGTCCCACACCTAATATGGAGAATTCACATCCTACCGATGTTTATTTTGGGTACGCAGTTGCTTTTAGGTACTGCCCACCTTATATTTGCTAAATTGTCCACGTCTCCCAAACAAAGCAAGGAAAAGAGGAGCTGGCTGGTTTTTGCTCACACAGAAAGGTAGAAATGGCAAAAAATAGTCTCTGAAATTTATAGAAACCAAACCCAGAGACAGACAGCTTTTGGCTCAGGGAAACTCAGAGTCAGTGACTGCCAGACAACTCAGTAAAGAATATGGTTCAGAAAACCCCTTGCCAACTCTCCTGACACAGGCAAGTCTTCAGCATACACCAAGCCAGACCTCAGACTTTGGAAAACTCCCATTCTCTCTCCTCATAGGGTCAGCTTGTGTAAAACAGAGGGGTGGAAATTGCTTGACCCTTACCCATGCCAGCTGTGTTTCTGGCAGCATTTGCATCTGCACACAACTGCTGTGCCTTTATTCTCCTCTCAAACTTTTAACGGTCATTGCATATAAGCTGGGATGTCTCAAGAACCTGTGAATCAGAGCCCTGACGGCACGCCGCCAGCTATCCCAGACAGCCAAGCAGAAACCACTGCTCTGAGACGGAGGGGTGAAGATCATGAACAACAAACCCTCCCCTGCTCCTGCAGATGAACCACGCTCCCTGCCAACACCTGCCAAGACAACTGTCCTGGATGCTCTGTCCTTCCACAGGACTGCTGGCACAGGCTTCCTGGGACTTCAGTTTCTTCTGGCTGTGGTGAGGAGGAACCCCTCATGCTCCACCACATCGAGTCCTGCCAGCAGCAGTTCTTCCTTTGAGCTCTGGCTCCAGCCGCCTCAGCCCCCAGCGACCTGTTTCCAACTCGACTCCCACCTTCCCTGGCAGAGCTCGGGCACCAGCAGGACTCTTCCACAGCACAGGAACCACTGCAGGCGTCCCTGCAGGAGGCAGGAAGCGTCTGTCCACACAGCGGCTGCTCCCGCTTCTCAGCAGCTGAAGATTTCGAGGCTGGACATGCCAGGCAGGAGCCCCGCTCTGCGGCGGCTGCTCCTGGGGCTGGGCACGGGCCCCACCTAGCGGCACCCCGGCCGGGTACCGAGCTCCGCCTGTCCCGGGTGCAGGCTCACAGAGGGCCCTGCACCCCAGCGGCTGGGGGACAGGATGCTTTGGGAGCGGGAGTGCCACCGGAGAGGTCTCTGCACCCGCATCAGGCTGTGGTGCAGCAGACACGGGAGGAAGCACAACAAGAACAAAGACAATCCCCTGGGGAGAGCAGAGGACACTTCGGCTCCGGGATTGCAAGGCGGCCTTGCATTTCCTTTCGTACCACGTGCTCGGAGCAGCTGAGAGCAAGGGAGCATGCACCGAACACACGCACCAGGTGTGGCATCCAGGCACCTGCCCCAGGACAGCGCTGTGGACACCTGCTTGGCAGAGGTGCAGGAGCAGCCACGGAGCAGGCTGCAGACTTAGAGAAACACCACACAAGTCTCTTGCGTCTGTTTTAACTGAGATGGCCCAAGTCCTGCACACTGGCTTGAGATGGGACAGGTCACGCTAAACCCAAGACCATGGGCCTAACATAAGGCATGCTAAAGGAACAGAAACAACCTACAAAGTGGTGCAGAGCAGTTTGCAACAGAGTTGAAAAGAGGAATGAGGAACATGCAGGGAAGGAGCAACTGGATGCGAGAAAGGCAGGACCATAACAGACATTAACACCACACAGCCTAAGAGCTCAGTATCACACGCAAGGGGCTACCTTAAAAGAATTCCAAGTACCTTATTTTAATTTCTTGACATGGTAAAAGTTTACATACTTTCATCTGGCAAAGAGAGCCGAACAAATTAAAAGGAATCAATACAAAGAAACACAAGGGGAAGTGCTGCTCCCAGACAGCAGCTAGAACGCAGTTGGTTTGTTACTGAATATTTATTAGCGGGAAGACTAAGAGTTGACTCACTACAAACAACAACAGAAGAGTCTATAGCAAGGGCCAGCAGCCCTCCACACTCTGGGCAAATCCCTGGGAAACCAGCAAGAGACAACATGGCTCTTAGATGTGGAAGCAGAAGAAACAAAAACAAAGTAAAAAAAGAAGGGGAGAAAGTTCATTCCATTTGTCACTGTTGTTACAATGAGGTTAACACAACTATTAAGGCTACTGCACAATAAGAATATACGGGTGTAACAGCAAGACCCAGGAAACAGCAAGGTTCCTGAAACAAATGATTTAAAGTTCCCTGAATAAGGGACTTAAGTAGAAATACTATAAATAAGAAATTTTTGGAGCCTGCAGTGTTATGGGCCCACTTGCCACACACAAAAACTGACGCAACACAACCAGTCATTTCCAAAGGGGTTTGTAATGGACCATGAAACGTTCCGGCGGCTTAGAGGACTCACCAGGCACAGAAGTGTGCCCTTTGCAAGGGAAAGACTACAAGGTCTGCGATAGTACCAGGTGGGTATCGGCCATCCTCACGCCCAAGCACCAACTGTCGCAGCTGGCCTGCTCTGCCCAGGTGGCGGGGAGCACTGCCAGGAGACAGTCTGACCACGTGCGGAGACTATCAGGACTTCAGTATCGGACCTCTGGCCCCTCCCTTCTCTCAGCCTGGGCAAAAGCATCTCATGCTGAAGGGGCACTAGGATGTATGTGAAGTAACATTGGTTTTAGCCAAGAAAGTGGCTCTAGTCAAATCGCAAACAGGAGCAGAAGCCACCAGAGCTCACAACCAGCCAGGAGAGCAACCAGCCCTAGTTTCAAGCACCACCTCGTGCTCTGCACTGATCTAGCCAGAACTGACAAGGCAGAGGCAGATGGGGCAAGCTCTGCTGAGTCAGAAGAGAGCCAGAAAAGGAGAGCAGACCGCTCAGCAGCACTGGAGCGTGGCTGCTGCCACCAGCCCAGAAGGGGCACGTTCCCCCGTCTTTGCAATTGGTCAGTGCAGAGCACTGGCGGCAGAGGGGCCCAGCTACAGCCAGCAGTGAATAGAGCGAGCTTCTCCACCACTGCACCCCCACCTGGGCTTGCTCTCGTGCTGAAGACTGTCTGCCCCATTCCCAGAGACCCCAGCGAAGCCTCCAGCCAAGAGATGGGACAGGACGAGGGCTTGGTCTCTAGTGTCATTCCTACTCAGGTAGGAAGAAAGGCATGAAGGAATGTTCTCGCCTGGCTGGTGCTCTCACTCTGCAGTAGCCTCTAGGGCACCCCAAAGCAGCACGGCCTTCCCATTACCAGTTATTAGAGGGAGGGAGAGCTCCTGAGACCTGAACAAAACCAATCACAAAACTAGGCAAGAATTTCTTTAGAGTTTAACTAAGAATGCGATACTATTTCCAGCCAGTTTCCCATCTCGATAGTCACGTAACAAACCAAGGCAATGACGGTCTTTAGTTGACTGAACAGTTCTCAAGTTCAAACGTTGACACTTAATAGAGGGTCTCGGCATTGCTGCTCCGAGGCCTCTTGATCTTCTCAATGTTTTTAAGGATCATGTCATGCAAAGTGACCTGCAAAAAGGAAGAACAGGACTCAGACAAGAAGGATGAAGTCATCCGGTGGCCAGCTTTCACGATAAGCACTGGTTAAAACACAGCAGCACAGTTCACCTTGGCACCACCCTCAACCCCCCCTGCATGCAATCACACACCTAGTTAAGGGCTTCTTTCAGCCAGACTTTACAGAAGCCACTGCATGCAACACCAAGAAGAGAAGATTTCTTTATAGACCCCAGAAATAGCTTGTACTGCATGAAGAGTTTAAGATCACAGGCTCCCAGAGGTGGAAGGAATATTTTGTGCTAGACTCCCGTGAATGCTCAGCTGGGAACAGCTGCACCTCTAGGAGATGGCGGAGAGGCAACAGTCAGCTCCTCTGCCAAAGCGAAGCGTGAAAGAGACAGGCTTCCTGCCAGGACTAGGTGTACTCATGGGGGAAGGCGAGAGGAGCCGCAGGGTAAAAAGGGCGCTCTCCACTGCTGTGCAGGGAGCCAAGTGCAAGCTCCAACTTTTCACTTACATATTGATTCCTCAGCTCTGAAATGATCAGGCGCAGACTAATGTACTCCTTCTCATCGATCTCTGTCACTGTGCGGCGGTAGTCCTCCTACAGAGAGGAGACACATGGCTGAGTGGCCTAAGCTCAGCTGTGCCTCCCATACACCAAGTGAAGGTCCTACCTTTTACAAAGGAATCCCCCCTTCAGCTTCCTCTCCTCTAACGCAGATGTCCTGCATCCTCATACAATCCCCCCTTTTCCCCCAGGACCCTCAGCTCAGAGAGTCCCAAAAAGCAGCAGCATGTTAACATGTAAATCTCCACTTCCCCATTTACTTACCACATGAGGGTACTTAGCTATTTTGGAAACCAACTTTGCTCTTGTGATATAGTATCTGGTAGGAAAAGGGAGAGACTAAAGGTCACATAAATAGCACCGAGATTTTCTTCAGGCCCAAGCTGCCCCAGAAAAGCTGGGGGACTTTCCCCAGGCACTTTACTTTTCCCAAGAGGATCCCCAAAAAGAGGCCTGCTCTTGCATGCCTACCTAGAAATCTGGTCCAGGTAGGACGCTGCCTCACTCTCCACAGTTCGAAGCTCAGCAACTGTTTCCTCCTGCAGGGAAGACAAGGAAGCCATTAACTTCCTGAGACTGCAGCTGGCCTTCAGGGCTCCGAAAGCAACATGTCTCAGCAGTGCCATGTCAAGCTCAGGTCTGGGTTTTAAAACCTAAACCAACCCCATGACTGCAGCTGCTGGATGCTATCAAATGAAAGATTCAGAGGAACCCAAGAGATACCCGTGTCCCTGCAGCACAGCTCTCTCCTACAGCAGGGCAAAGAGCCAGCGGTGCCTTACCTGAATAGAAACACCAAAGTTGTTTCCATCTTCTATCCTGGGGATGAGAAGCTGCACCCACATTTTCACCTGCAGTGGAAAAATCATGACACTGATCAATGCTGACATCTCCACACAGACCTCTCTCAAAAGTTTTACCAAAGGCCCCCCGGGACCCTGCCTTTGCCATGCAGTTCATGATAAACTGCAGGTCCTTCATGCTCATGCAACACTTCTGAGAAGATCATTTCCCACGTGGCTGGGATGCCACACAAGCCAGCACAAGCACAGCTTCCCATGGGAAGCTCTCCTGACTGTGCCACAGAAGCTCTCAGCAGATGTCTGTGACTTTGCAAAAGCAGGGTAAAGAAAAGCCTCAGGAAGGAGCCTGCGTAACAGACATCATCTTCCCTCAGGTGAACTACAGAGCTCCCCGAGGGCTCAGAAAAACATTATTTCCCTACACCTACCTCCCAGTCACTTTTAGACACTGTAATACAAATCTTGTCTTTCCCCATCTACAGAATAGAGAGGGGCCTGCTCCTTCCACTGAGAGGAGCTTTGCCTCTCCAGGAGCAAAAGCATCCTACTGTCTCCACTTGCTCCAGCGGCTCATACCCACCGTATTACACTTCTCAATAAGCAGCCTGATTTCTGGTTTCACTTTCTCAATGATGTCCACCAGCTGCTGGTTGCTCTTCAACATCCCATTGGGCATCATGAACACTTTGGTACCTAGTGGCAGAGGAGAAAAACACCTTGCATCAGCAACACGTAGGAACGGCTGCACCAGGGGATCAGACCAAAGGTCCACCTGAGCGTCTTATCTCCTGCAAAGGCTAGTAGTGGACACTGAGCCAGGCTATAGCTACCCTGTGGGGAAGGGGAAATTTGACGTGGGATAACAGCAATTACCACAAAGGAAGGAGGAAAGAAAACACAGAGTGGAGACAAGAGCTGAAGAGCTCTATGCTGCTGAGGCTGGGCACAAAGGATTTTCCTGATGCACATGTATGAGCTGTTCCTGCTTCAGCTTAACCCAAAGCCTGGTATCTTCCTCCAGACAAGGAGAGCTTTCAGCACAGAGCCACAGGGAGATCAGCTGCCCCTGTCAGCAGGCCAAGCTCAAGCAAGTACTACTTATGTCTATCAGAGAAGTCCTAATTATACTTCTAGGATCTGGAACCTGACTCCTCCACAACGGAACATCCATAGGTCAGGCTCTGAGAGGTTGCGGGGACAGGCCTGCGTGAGTAGCAGCTGCGGTCAGGACAGGGCAAGTGTGGTTCATGTGATTTTGTACCCTTAAGGCATGGTGCACTGGTTCGGGGGCAGGCAGCAACACAAGAGACTTGGGGACTCTTACCCTGAAAGGTCTCTTCGCGGTCTTCCAGCTTCCTCTTTTTCATATTTGGCTAAAATATACAAAACGTTTTACTCACAAACTAGTCGTAAGCTAAAACAGTGTTGCAAAGGAAATAAGGAAAACTTCAGAGCGTCTGCTACGCTCCTGGTTTCTAAGCATCCTTCTTTAAAAACAAAGGAGGACTGCAGAGCACAGTGTTACCTCCAGCAGACTTCCCAGGCTTGAGAGACCAATTCCTAAAGCCTCTGGGAGAGCCATAGCCTGTTACTAAATAAGAATATCCTACTCCAGCACAGAGCAAGCCATGCAGTTTTAATTAACAGAAGTAGGGATCACAGCCAAGAGAGTAACCTTACCCCGTCCAGTCCGTCATGGCTGTTCGTGAGAAGAATTGGGTCAGGCACTGGGAGGTTCATGTCCGAATGGATCTGAGTGAGATCGTGAATATTCAGGATAGGCTCCTGGAAAATAAAGCAGATTTGTTATTTAATTATGAACTAACAAATTCTGTCACACCAAACACAATGAGAAGACAAAACATTCAGACCTCCCTCTTACCCAACCATAAAATAAGGATGAATGAAAAAAAAAAATCTAACAATAGGCCTGTGACGAGACCTCCCTCCACCCGAGAAGAGAGTGCCAGCTCCAGACTGTGATCAAAGCTATCAACTGTCTGCAACGCTGGAGCCCCTGTGAAGCCGCAGCATTGTAAAGAACAGCCCGAAGTTGCCGAATATGTGAGAAAGATAAACGTGGTGATCACACAAAGAAAACTGCAAAAGGAAGCACCCCCTCTAGAGCTAACAGCACTCAAATGCACGCAAGCAACCGAGCCGCCGCTTCGCGTCTTTGTAACAAGGTGAAACGCACAAGGAAATACACAGGACGAGACTTGCCACACCACTTCCAACACATAGCTTGAAAATGAAAAACGATACAGAGGACAACATATACCTTACCTTAAGGAACCCATCGAGTTCTAACAGCTTCTTTGGGAAAAAGTTTGCCACCAGGTCTTCAGCCTGAGAGAGAAAGAACAGACGACGATGTGAAACAACACCGCAAAGCTCCACTAGCAGGCAAGAACATCAGGGAAATCAACTGCCCAGAGGCAGGAAACAGGAGAGAACGCGAGTTCTGCCTGCTGCCAACCATCATGCTAAGCCAAGGTGAGAAAATACCAGGAGAGCCATGAGGCTACATAACCTCGCTCCAGTTAGTGACCGAAGCTCCTGAGTGCTGCTGAGCTTCCAGGAGAGGCTCAAACCACGATCAAGCCTGTCAGAAATACCGGGGTGAACGGCCTCCTTCCTGTCTACCGCGTTCTGGATGGGGGCAGAGGGACACTCACCTCGCTCGTGATCCGCTCCCTGAAGGAGTCAACCTGCAGAAGGGAGAAAGCAACAGTTCAGAGCCGCCCTCAGAGAGCAGGGCTCAGCCAAGCGCTGCGCCCTGCGGCTGCGGAGCTCTTCTACAGCCGGAGCCCCAGGGCTTTCCGGGTACAGCGCTCATCCTCACAAGAAGCGCCCGAGAGCCGGAGGAGCCCACAGCCACCCAGGGGCAGCCCCCGCCCGCCGGGCCTGCGCTCTCAAGGGGGGCCCGCAGGCACGAGGGAAGGCGCAGAGCGGCGGCGGGGAACCGGACACCGAGCGGCGCCCGCCGGGCTGCCTGCGGGGCGGGGCGGAGGGGAGGGGAGCGGGGGTCCCCCGCGCCGGGCACGGGCGGCCTGTGCTGGGGGACGCTCGGGGGCGGCCGCCGAGCAGCCC
>VZTV01058161.1:0-10888 GCA_013400875.1 Anhinga rufa | reverse complement strand
AGGGATAGAAAT
Source organism: Anhinga rufa (assembly GCA_013400875.1). Taxonomy (NCBI): domain Eukaryota; kingdom Metazoa; phylum Chordata; class Aves; order Suliformes; family Anhingidae; genus Anhinga; species Anhinga rufa. The sequence goes on along the minus strand of VZTV01058161.1, from coordinate 10,876 downwards.
ACTGAAAATAATTTTAATTTTTAGCCTTAGAATGACACAGGAATCTTAAATCTGTCTGTTACTCTTCATATAAGATGTCAATCTGGAAAGGCCATTCTGTTTTGCTTTTATTCTGTTTGTGTTTAGTTAAAGGAAAATGTAGAGGGACTTCTAAGAATCAAGCTGAACCTTTAATTGCTACTTGTAATAAATCTTTTCAGAATAGATGAAATTATTGATATACATTACATTCAAAGGGCTTTTAATATTTTTGCGCACAGTGATAATGGGTTGAAAAAAAGGGCTCAAAAGACTGATTGGAAAACTAACAATAAATCAATCAAATGGTTCTAGAAATATGTCTCATATCCACAGTGTGTGATGCTTAGTTTATGACACCTTAAGATCTCAAAAGCTGATTTATTCTTCCAGTAATCAGTGTTCTGATCCATTAGTTTTTATAATGTAGAGAGATGTCACAGGTTTTTTTATGAAAGATTTGTATTTTTAAATTGCACATCTGTCAATCAAGACAAAACTAAGGATTTTCAAAAACTTGACTGTAGGATTATCACTGTACACTGGCGTTGGTGTGTATTATTTTTCAGTGACATTCTTAATTACACTTTCTGGGTTTGGATTTTTTGTCTAATATGTAGCCTAAACAAGTTTTTATTAATCTATGATAGTTTAATATTCTCTATTTATTTTAACATAATTTATTTTTTATATACATGTAAATAAATACAGGTATTTATACAGAACATGACAGAGTCAGGTATACACCACCCCAAACACATCCTAGCTCTGAGGCAGAATATATTTTATATGAAGTGTAATTTCTTACAGATTTATACTAGTTATCAGCATCTCAGGAATTATCATAACAGATTGCACCTGAGTGTTAATACAAAACAACTTTGAAACCAAATAGTTTTATTGTGGAACTTGGTAATATTTTCATCTACCTTATCTCAAATTAAAATTATTGCTAAATCACTGAATTCAGGTAAGTNGAATTCAGGTAAGTTAAAAAAATCAAACATAAAAAAGGTCCAAGCCAAAACACTTGTATGTACTTTTAGACTCTACCCACACAGTAAAGAGTAAAAATGTATGGGTGTGGCTTGCGTTCTTTTTTTTAATCAATACAAAAATTATCATTCTGGTTTTATCAGCCATTTGTGGGGTAGTAAATTCTAACACTGAGAGCTTCCCTGAAGGTTGCCTAGTTTCTTGGCATTAAAATGTAAGGTCTGGGAGCTTGGGTATCGTATGCGATATTAACAGTCCTTTTCACATGTGCGTGTCAGTTGGCCTCTCTGAAAGTAAAGCTTGAGAGAGAAAGTCAGTGCTCTGCTTTAGAGCTTAGTGACTCTAAAGTCATTGGGAAGTGAATGGGGTGGTTGTGAAGTTGTGGTACGTGTTGAACGGTGTGTGCTTTTCATGAATTAAGGTAAGTGCTCCATGTCGGTGGCTAAAACCAATTCATTCCCAAGCCGTAACATGTGGAATGACTGCAGGAAAGCTTAGAGCTGAATCATGAGAGTTGTGTGCTTGAAGCTTCACTGCTGGTAAAATTGGCATTGGATAGAGACATTAACAGTTCTAGGAATGTAGATGCAGAGAGATGTGTAATTTTTTTTTAATTAAAAACTTGGGAATAAAGACAATTTAGATCTCTGGATTACAACTGATAGTTATCTAATATTAACTTTTGTTTTCTCCATTCTTTTATTTTCTCTTGCACTCCAATATGTTTTTGCTGCCATCTCCCTCTACTGCCCAGACACCCAGGTCAATAAACAGAATTCACAAGAAGTCAGGTAGCTGCAAAATATCAGGTTGATTCTTGGTGATATGGTCATAGACATCTGCGCTGTGCATCTGCGTTCACTTCCCCAAGCCCTGTTGCGAGGGAGGGCTGAGGGGGATAGAGCTGAGGCACGGTTCGGAAGCAGCACCAAACAGATGAGGAGGGATGTGGTAGCTGGTATGCGGCGCCCTGGTTAGACCTTCTTGTCCTGCTTTAAAGCTATTTCTGATGCTGTAGTGGTACCTGAGGGTGTTTTAAAGATTTTTTTTTTTTTTTCTTACTTCTGGGTAGATTGTATTGTGTAACTCTACATGTATATTGACATCTTTTTTTTTGACTACTTGATTCTTCTTTGGTACTTTAATAAATAGGGACGGACTTAAACCAAAGCTGAAATGCTGCGCTGTTTTGAGGCCTAGAGTGTGCACAGGTAGGAAGGAGGCTTTTCTCTATCAGGCAGATTTTGTTAATGAAAAGTTTATAAGCTAGAAATCCACTCTAAAATGTAATTATTGCCTTGGTTTCAGTTTGGCTTCTTGCTTGATATTGAACTGAAACTAGCAGAAAAATAAAAAGGAAGATATTTGTAATTGGGTTCATACAAATGAAACATGATTGTCATTTCATGCTGTTGCGTTCAGATTTCCTTGGGTGTTTGGTTTTTTTTTAATAATTTGGTCTTAATGTAGTCAAAAGGAGTCAGTAATAGGGTAGAGGGGTATTCTTTTGGCAGGACTTTAAAAAAAAAAAAAGTGAAGAAAGGGAAAGTTAACTTAATATGGAAAGCTACAAAAGTAGTACCGCAGCATTTTTTCCAGTAAGCTTGGCACTCTTTGCTGAGTTTTGCACTATACAGCCATTAGCAGGCTGGTCAATGCATTGCTTTATGAGGCAATTATTCCAGCATACTCTATTCAAAATACACATTAGAACTTAACCTTCTGAATCCTGAAGTAGCATTTTTATCACCCAACATTAGAAAAGAGTTGGAGTCAGCAATTTCCCCTTTCTTTTTATGATTTGGTATCATTAATAAAGCATTGGGCTGGTAGCTTCTTAGAGTTCTTCAGGATAATTTGTGACACAAAAGGTGCTACTGTGATACAGTTGTCTGATGACTTATTCAATAGCAGGGGAAACATAGAAATTGTGTGAAAATAAAGATGAGTAAGGCGGGGGAAGAGCTCTTAAAACAACTGTAGGACTGATACATGGCATATTAGGCCTGCTGCGATTGGATATGCACAAGTAGAAATGGGAAGTTAATATGGAATTTCTAATTAGGGTCACATGCTAATGAACCCCCCTTCATGTTAGTTTTATGCCGCTTCAGAAATTTTTTATCATATGCTTAAAAATTTATGGCTAGAAACATTAATGAAAATGAGGCGTGAATTGGAAATTGTGCTATTATGGAGATGAGTATGGCTGTGGCTAGTCTGATTTCTAAGGAGGGATCCTTTTATTGCCATTTATTTTTTTTTGAGGGATGAGAAATGATACAAGTAAAATTAATGACTAGACATATTCTTTGCCCTGGCTTGGCTAGCGTTATTATATTTAAAGTTATAAAAGCGGAATTTAATAAAATATTGAATTAATTATAAGGGGAATTTTAATCATAATTGGCAGTCTTCTATAAGAATAAAACCTGTAAATCAGCAGAGGTGCAAAATCAATATAGTAAAGTGCATATGTTTCTATACACCTAGATGTGTGTGTGTGAATGTAACGCACACAGCTTCATGTATAAATATAGACACGCATACAGGTATAGTGAATATTTTTATACTGACTTTGTTGCTAAAGGCTCTATGCTTTTCTTGCTGTTTGACAACGCAATTGCTCTTAAGTTATGTGGATGAATGTTTGGGTGTAAATTTTCCAGAAATGGCATTTTTGTCTCGGGTATCTTGGAAAAATCAATTGGGCTTGCTATTTAAAATGTCAAACCCCCAAACACTACCTTTTTCATTGTTTCTTTTCAGTCCCACTAAAATTATCATGCAATCTTGTATAAAATATATTGAAAACATCTGGTAGTCTGTCTCGTTGGAATTGCCTTTGGAAATAGTCTAGTAACTTTTGACAGCTTGGCTTTACAAGGATATTGATTTCACTGTGGCTTTATCATGGAAAACTGATGAATGGTCAAAAGCTGAAAGTGATGTAAAACCTGGTTTATAGTTTTTATATGAAATGCATGTAATAAAATAAAGTAGGTTTATAAAACATAGTAAGGTATGCCCTTGTGAAAACATTAGGGTTAAAAAAGAATTTTGCAGCAGTTTTGTGTTGTGGATTACTTGGCCTAGGGACACTAAAAACATTTCCAGGCTTGCTAGAGATGGGCAAAGAAAGGAGTGTACTGATTAAAAGCAGTAACATACGTTGCTAATGATTATGTGATATTTGTGAGAAGAGAAGCTTGCATAGAGCGCTTGCTTTACAACTTTATAAATGTTTCCTTTTGAAATAGACTATAAATACTGTACGGAAACCAATACGGGAAAAATATTGTTTCCTTATTCCAATAACAAGGAAACGTAGACAGCAGAAACACAAATAACTGAAGGGGCATGTAACATGGGAAACAGGAACTGCAATTTGGATGGAGAAATATCTTTTCTGTAGAACTGAAGAACTGAATAGGAAGAGTTAGAAACAACATCGGTCATCTGTATTGCACTGACTGCAATAAAAGAAAGTAAGGAAAACATAGGAAACTAAATTGATTTCTTTCTGGAGGAAGTAATTACTTCACCAGCCAATTAAATACAAACACAATGAGAAGGTGTTGAAGTAGAAACACTTGTATCAGTTCTGCAGAACAGTGCATTGCTGTGTATATAAAACCCCCTCAGGGTTTGAGGGATGTGTTAATCTACAGTCCAGTTGGGCCCTGTTCTGCGGGGGGGTGAGGGGATGGAGAGAGGTGGCGCAGGGTTCTTTCTGGATCTCGGTAAGAAAGGCCTGACAACAAATAGCTTACTAAAATGGCTGTTTTAATAAGATAGTGCATAAATTTTGCATCCCTTCGCATGGTGGGACCCACACTTGTGTAGTTTTGGATGGACCCCGGATGGGGGTCACACACACATGATGTCTGTGGAGAGAGTTTCCTCTTTTTTTCGTCATTCAAACTATTGTATAATTTTCTTACAAAAACCCAACTGTGTTCATAAAGGGTGTTTGCATGCGCGCCTTGCTGCATGGCTAGGTAACGGCAAGGCCAGGCAGGTGACTCCCCGCGGGTTCCTTGCCGCCAGGGAGGAGGTTATCCCGCAGCCCAGGGCTCTGTGCAGCACAGCACCGGCTGAGGGCCACGCTGGACATGCAGCCCAGCGCAGCACAGGCCTGTGCCTATTCAGGTGAACTGTTAGGTGGCTCACCACCGCCTCGATGTACAATGGCCACCCGACCAGAATCACGGTGGTGGAATAAGACTGCATAGAGGTAAATGCTGGCCTCAAGCAGTTCTCCTTGAGTGCTGAATTGCTACAAGACGGACACAGTGAAATGAGAGCAGTTACCAAACTGTTGCTGAAAATTCAGCCAACCCTGCTCAATTACCAGTCCTCCAGAACAGGAGGTGTCGTACCCCTTAAGATATGTCATTAATTCAAACTATTACTGGGCAGGTGGGGTGGGGAATAATAAGAATAATCTGCAATTAGAAAATGCTGTGGTGTAGGCTGGATTCGTGAAGCCTGAATTAAAACTGGCAACTGTGGATTTTTATTTAAAAAAAAATATTTTTTTTGTAAAATTCTCTAAATGTTGTTCTTTGTGCAAAAGAAAGCAATGTCAACTTTGGTCAAGATACCTTGTGCAAAGATAAGGCTATTCTCTAGATTAGTATCCCGGCTTGGATGCCATACTCAAAGATGCGGGCCCGCTGGAGAGAATTCAGAGAAGCATAGTGAGGGTAAGCAGAGCATATCCTACAAAATAGGATGGGGAGGAAAAAGTGAACCAGTCATTGTCACCTGACTTTTTCCATGCCACTCAATAGTTTTGTCATACCTCTCTTCTCTCATCTCTTTCAGGCAGAGTGATTATTTTCTGTTCACTATTGCCTTTTATAAGAACTACTCTCTATCTTTTGTTAGCCTTGCTGCTTCTGATTTGCGCTCTCGTTAAATGAGGTACAGTAAATGAGTGACTTGTTGAAGGTTGCAAAGGGAACTCAAGTCTCCAGATTGACTATCAGAGTTATCACTAAACAAATCTTCTATGAGAATATGATAGAAGACATAAACCATAAATGGATTAAAATAAAAAAAAAGGGAAAAAAAGAAAGTTGCCTTGCTCCAAGCGAAAGGTCAGTTTTCATTCTGAGAAGTATGACAAGTAGGATTTTTAAAGGGATATAATTGTAAATGGAAAAAGGAACAGAACACGAATTCTCTTGCAACCTCCTCTTTCCTTCTGTTGCTATTTCTGACTTACAGGATCTTCTCTGAGCAGTCACATGGGTACAGCCATGATGTGTTAAATCAGGAAGGCTAATTGAAACTAACAGGTTAGCCTAAGATTTGTTTAAGCTCTTTCAAGAATACAGGAAAAGATACACTCTTGTCTGTATGTAATCATGTTTCTAGGCTACAGCATAGCGGGATGTGGTATGGACTGCAGTGCTCGGCAGTAAAGGCATTTTATCTCAACCTTCATTCTTTTTGCATTACAAGTAAGCTACATTTTTTTTTTCAGGATTGTGACTTTTGTTTGCAAGAGGCCTGCACTGCATGCTTCCCTTCTTGGAAAGTCTAATGGTGTTTTAATAGTGCCCAGTTCTTTGGTTCTTGAAGTACAAAACGTGTATTTGGTTACAGGAACAGGCAAGCTATTGGGATAATTGTCTGGCATTTTGTAGCTCTGCAGACGCATTACCCTTACCTGGCTAGGAATTCTGGCAGTCTGATTAATTCATTTTAAAAGCCCCGATTACACTGAAAAGGGAAAGATAAACCTGCAAGGATCAAACTATTTCAAAATTGGTATAGAAGTAAAAGGAGGTGCGGGGCTTTGTGCAAAAGTAACATGTAGAAGAAGTTCATGTTGTGGCTTTATTAAGAATCTGAAGTATTGGATACTTGTCATGCAGAAGAAAAATGCAAGAATATATATATCCTGAAACATATTGAAAGAGAAGTATTAATAGGTTGAAGGGTAGCGTGTAATATGATTGAAAATTATGAAATGCTGAAATGTTTGGCAGAGGACAGTGCATCTTGCTTTTTTGAGAAGATGGCTGGGAAGATAATTTTCCCATTCAATTATTTATTAATCACCTGACACTCATTGTAATTGGCAATATCATAATTTAATAAGCCAACCATTTTATTAAGTATAGTGGATCCTGACTTAGTATACTGTAAGAACTACAGTAGCTATATGACTCTTACCCACTTGAACTTTGGAAAAAATAAGATGTTGCCTGATATGTCTCATAAATATTGTTTTTGTCTTGCATTCAGTTTTTGGATGAATACTACTTTTCAGTGTTTCAGAGTTATGGTTACTGAAACATGGAGTAACTGTGATGAACATAATGAACTTTGGGCTTGTAATTGCCAGTGAGAAGCATTCCCCTAACCCTTCGCTGCACAGAGGGGCCATGGAGGAGGCACCCACAATGAATTGAGATCTGGGATTCTCACTCTCAGCTGTGACAAGAATCTCACACTAAACTCTACATTTACTGCTCTGCACCATATGGGGAACTCCAACCCTTTTTTGATTAATGTTGTTACAATATTGCTAGCATTGACAGTTTTTTTTCAAAGATACTTTTGTAACTGAACTTAGTTTTTTACATTGTTTCTGCCTTTCTGTTCTCCCTTAAGAAATCTTGACCCTAATTTCAACAAGATACTTCTAAACTTTGGGAATCTGAGACATTTATGAATGCTACAATGTAAAAGCTAAAGAAAGCTGATGTGAAAACATTACAGCGCATCACTTGATGAGGTAACTTAATAGGATTGCTACTAGCAAGCTTACTCTTAATGGCTTTTACAAACTATGGTTTAGTATATCAAACTGCTGCTATAAAAAAGTAAAGAATTAAAAAGAATGCATTACCCATAAGGGGGAAAAAAGAAACTTCTGAAACTTAGAAGCCTGTCTGAGATTTATTTTGCATGTTATGATTTTGTTAGTAGGATAAATTATTGCAAAGTTTGGAGTTGTATAGAAGTTTGTAACATAAAAAAATTAGTGCAACTTTGAAACATAGTCATCAGCTGTAAATGCAGACGTTAGTCAACTCACTACAGAACGGATGCTATTGGACTTTTTGCAAAGTGCAAAATTATACTGGAACTTTGCTGTTCTCTGAAGCAGAAATTGGGTGGGAGTGTAGCCAACCCAGGTGAGGTTATGCTTTGTGAGGATTAGCAGCAAGTCAAGGTGTGGATTTGGTGATGGTCCAAAACCACTGCTTTGCTGTCGCCCAGCTCCTTCTCTATTGTGTTTTTCAGAGGTACAGTCATATTGCAGTTTTGATTCTGCAGCATGAGTCAACAGGGCTGGATACAAATAGAAAACATACCTTGAGATATCCCGATATTTCCTTTTAGTGTAAGTTAACTTATCTTGGTTATTGTCTTAGCATGTGACAGGTCTATAAGATAGAGAATGTGCCTTTTTTTAGAGCACAAGCTGACCAAGCCACACTGGGGAGGAGAGTGAAGAGTTAGTAGCGCTAAGTTAGCATCAGTATCGCATGACACGGCCATGATTATGGGTTCTGCAGTCCCTATAGTGTATTTTTTTCCCTGAAGTCATCTAGCTATAAATTAAAAAAGGTGTTTAGTGAGTTAACCCATTTTAAGTGGTTATGAATTCCATTAGCTGAGAACTGATGGGTTAAAATGTGTTGGGTTTTTTAATTAGTTTATATCTTCTGAACCTTAACTGATACTTGAAAAGTTTTGAAATAACTAACAGTTTGAGCTGAAAATATTTGAAATAGAAACCATTTCTAACCTAAGGCTAGTCATTTATTGCTGTGCTCTTTTACCAGCTAACACATACAAGCATACATAGATCTGTACATAGTAGTCACACAAAAATACATAGAAAAAGTATTAGAACAGCTCGTTGGCTGAACAAATGTTATGCGTGACTGAAACGTGCAAAGGGCAGTTTAAGTATATGCTGGGCTACCTCACTACAAGCTTAAAGACACCGTGCACTGTGTTACTCGTTCTTTTCTAATTCAAAGTCAAGCTACTGGACTAAACGAGTAGAATTTTTTAGGCTCATATTAAATAAAGAATTTTCACAGTACACGCCATAAAATGAATTGGCAGATTTTGTGAGTGATTGGACTGTAAATCTGAAATGAGACTCCCTTCGTCACAGTTTCAGTTCTTCCCACCAACTGTTCAAATGCCTCAGGTGCCAGAACAGATTAGAAAACCCTGTGAGAAAGGATGGCAGTTCTGCTGATGATAGTGAAAATGCAACACTTTCTTTTTTTTTTCCTGCTTTTAACTGAACACAGTGAGCGCAGTATGGAGCTTTACATTTTACAGTCTTAGCCTGGGTCATAAGAAAATTCTATTACAATGCATCAGTTACCTTTATGTTTACAGTCAGAGTTAACGCTATAAAGTTATATCCTGCAGGTATTTAACCCTGTTTTCAAGCGTTTCTGTTGTTACACCTTAAGATATGAAACATAACTGAGTAGTACACGGTGACAGGAAAAAAAAATTGAAGAGGTAGTATGCCTTTAAAATTACACTTTCATGACTATCTGATACTAGCACAATTTTACAATAATACAGTCATGTTTTAAAAAAATCCTCCCTTTGTTAGTAATAAAATGAGTTTATGTTCCCAAAGACACTGTAGGAAACAGCTGTCGTTAAAGTCTAAGTATGCAGCAGGAGGCAGTTGACAGTGGCTCGTTTAATCATGTAATCCAAGGATATAACGCTGTTCACATGCTTCAGTTACTTCAGAAACTACCATCAACTTTATTAGGGTTCCAATTTGCCCCCAAAGTTCAAGTTTTCTTAACAAACAAAGTTTTGTTGTTCAGAAAGAGCTCAGAGCAAACCAGCCTTTATTGCAAACCTAACATCAGCTCCAGGGAGAGATTCCCTGCACTGCTGTTAATTTTCAAAGGTAACAAAGAGCAGTTTTACTGGGAATTGGTGGATTAGATACAAACTATTTAATCTTTCTGTCGTAGCCTGAATAAGACTAACAAAAAGCCTAAGGCCAGGAAAGCCACAGATCTTGCTTTAATGAGGAAGGTATATGTTTAGCATTAACATCATGCAAAAATCATGCAAACTCTTTTTCATTTTTGTTGAACAGGATCGTGATTACGCAGCTCCTCAGACTGGGGTTTTTGTTGTTTGTTTGGCTTTTGGTTTTAGTGTTGTTTTTTGTTTTGTTTTGGTTTTTTTTTCTGGTGATTCTGGTGGCTTTCAGGTGAATCAGGCCCTGGCTGACAGGCCCTTTCCATGGGTCAGGGCTAAATGGCTTTCTGTGTCTGTATATTGGAATAGACATGTCAGCTGAGAAAAATCACAGCGGCACAATAGACCCGAGTTTCTCCGTAGCTGGGTCACTGTTCCATTTGGTTGGAGAACCCTTTCCCTTGTTAATAAATCTGGCCCGCACTATGTGTATACACAGTTACATAGTTTCACTTCTCTTAAGCAAGGGTAACAGGTAATGTTTGCATGTAAAGAGATGAATTTGATGTATTGTTAGCTCCGTAAATTAGAAGGTACTTAGCAGCTCAGGTGGGAGGCACATTAACAATAAAAGGGTTGGTTTTTTAAGTAATTTGTCTTAAGAGAGTAAAACTAGGATGTATTACATGCATGTTTTGCATATATTTATATATATTATTTAAGTTTTTAAAATAAAACTTGATATGAACTTTTAAAGGAAAATGTATCGTGCCAGAGCCAACAACCCAAGAGGTGAGGCTGTTGCCTTATCATATTCCCAGGTCCAACTGGTAGCAAGAGTGAAGGTTTATTCCAACAGGCACATGCGCACACGCACATACGCATATATACAGTCGGCCACACAGATCACAGACAGATA
>VZTV01058159.1:0-22604 GCA_013400875.1 Anhinga rufa | reverse complement strand
CTGGCCCAGGTTGCCCAGAGAGGTGGTCGATGCCCCATCCCTAGAGACATTCAAAGTCAGGTTGGACGGGGCTCTGAGCAACCTGCTCTGGTTGGGGCTGTCCCTGCTCACTGCAGGGGGGTTGGACTGGATGGCCTCTAAAGGTCCCTTCCAACCCAAACCATTCTAAAGTCTAAGCCAAAGTTGCATCTATAGCCTAATCCTATAGTTGAAACAGGAGCCAGCTTGGCGCTGAAAATAATGAATTTCACATCTTCATACAGTGTTAGTTTATACTTACAAATAAATAAATATGGATTGACATGGCATTATATGGGAAACTATGTGTATTTGTTGGGAGTGGGGCTTACTGTTCATTAAAATATGATATGTCAAAACAAAGTTGATTTTTTTTCTTTCAGTTTAATTTCTTGATATGGAATCATTGTGTTTATTAGAAATGTTGATTTTGGTTCCACATTTGAATAAATGGCTTTAGTGGCAGAAAATGCAAGAAAATGCAGTGTTCAGGAAAATCAAGAAAATATGCTGCTAAATAGAATGATATAAAATCTAAAATGGATGAGCATGAGGTAGTAGGAGACTAGGAAGACTGTTTGAAATCCTGTTTAGGTTAGTAATTGTTGCATACCACAAAGATGGTTCTCCTCTTTTGACAAGCATCTTTGCCTCTATCTGCATTTTCAAACAGACAATGTCTCTATCATTAATATGGAAATTTTGTCAGAATACTTGCTTTTTCTTACAGCTGTATTATGTGACATGGGTAGCCTTTTTGTTTTGTTTCTTCTTCGGTATAATAGGGATTCAAATCACATTCTTTGTTAGGAAGCTATACTTACTAATATTTGTAGATCTTTGGGGAAAAAAAAGGGCATCCAAAATTATTAATTTTTGTTATCATCTGAACCCAGTAGTTAGCTATTTATGTGTTAGAGTCTTTAAATGTTAATAACAGGAGGCATTTCTGGCAGTCCTTTTAACTTACTGTAACTGTGTCATAGTTATCTTTCATTCTTCATCTTCTTGGTACTCCACTGTTGCCTTTCAGCATTTTCAGAGTGTAGAAATTTGGGTCCTATAGAGAAGCATACCTGATTCCTTGTGCCAGATTGTACTTGCAGTGCTTGCAGACCTGGCGATAGAGTATATGCTCTTCTGACAAGTGTCAAAAGAGACATATGTGAAGAATGGAGGAATCCATTCTTCTAACAGTCACCCTGCTGTGATAACAAGAGTGAACAGGCTTATGCAAGAGGTTTCCAGACCGATCCTGACAGGTGCATCATTTCTTGGTAGGAAATGATTGTTACTCCAAGGAGCTGACTATATGAAGTCATTGTTCTCCAAAGTAACAAAATCTGTACATCCATGTTATAGGAGTATAGAGCATGTGTACTGTGTTAGCTTCACATTAATATACTGTATTAACACATACGGTTTTCCCCTCGCTGCTTAAAAATTACTGATCTCTGGAATAAAGAATTAGAATCAAATTTGCCTATGTCAGAGCTCTGTCCAGGCACTCTACATTCCCTGCTGGTGATAACACCTTTAAGTGTTACGACAACAATAAATATTTTTTCCAGGTTTTTCTGCTTCATTGTAAAGCACATTTTAAGCTTAAGACAATTTTTATTTTACACTTTTCTTTTGGCATTTATTAGCAGACAAGTTTGATTTAGTTCTGTAGTCTTTCTTGCAGTGTCTAGCAAATATCTTCCCACGCAGTACTTTTACCAGGATGTCAAGATTTCTTATTCTGTCAGTAGGCATAGGATTCCTGCAAGGATGTGAGAACTGATACCTGCTGTTATAGAAAAGAAATGTAGAAATAAGCTAGAGAGAAAGGCTAGGATCTTAGAGAGAAGTACGGAGAGGAATGCTATACATACCTTTCTTTATGTAAGAAATCCTAGTATGAATTTGATATTCCAACTTCCAGCAAAGTTTCTTACATAAGTGAGGCAGCATTAAGGTAAGATGGGACGCTAGCTGCATGTTTGTGCATTCTATGCTGAAGCAGTGTGAGGAGTCTGTTCATGTGCAGTATGTTCCAAGGCAAAGTAAACTGTCTTTTTAGCTAGTTCAATCTGAAAACAAAGCTCTTGCAATTTTTGATAAATGAATAAAACAAGGTAAAGCATACTGAATATCATATTTAAATATAAACGTAAAGCATTTGTAATATTTTTTAAAAATGCTAAAGTCAAAGTGATTGTGGACTGCATTCTTGCAGTCTACTAGTTGGAGTATTCCCATGGCATCCAGAGTTCAAATCTCCTCCTCCCTGATCAGCAGCAAAGATTTAATCCAGTATTATGATCTTTTAGGCATATTGGAACTGTAAGGTGTTAGAGGTGCAGTTCCTTTGATCTGTTTTGTTGAAGCTTGCTCTATTCATGTAAAATACTTGCGTATGAACTGAACCAGAAAGTGGACCAGTATGAACAACTCTCCACTTTGGCTATAAGGTACTGTCCTAATGTTATTAGGCTTGCTTTATTTTATGCTTTAGTGAAAATTGTAGTGGTAGTTGGTACCTTTAAGTGATAAAAAGTAATCCAGCACTTATCTCCTTCTCTTCTACCATTGTCCTAACTGCTAAGCTGGTTTCTCCAATTGATTAGATTCACATTAACACTGAATCATAAACAAAACATATCTGTTCCCAATACCCAACAGTTTTATCAGTTACTCTTACAATTTTTAATTTGTTTTTATTTCATTGAATATTCATCTTGCACATTGAAATATTTCTTTCTTTTTTGATTGAGTTTTGGCAGTTTTGCTGCTGCTTAGCTCTGTGTCAAAATCTTAAGTTAGATCCATTATACTTGGTCAAGTCACCTGCTGTTGGAAATAGCTGTGATATTTTTTCCTTTTTTGCCTCCAGAAATTTTTTTTTAAAGGCACGTATTTTCAATAGCTGTCTGGCTTTAGTGGCAAACAGATATTTATGTACATATTTTCTGTAATAAATATTTGTTAGTAAGAGTCAAGCATGAAAATGAACTACTATAAAAGCATATTGCAGTTGTTATGTTTCAAGTCTTTTAGGATGTTTTAATTATATTTTGTCTAAGATATCCTTTTGTGTAGTCTTGGATTTTACATAACTTGATTGTTACTCATTTGGAATTATGCTTATTGTCACATTTTTAGGCTGTAAAGCTCACAAGCATTCACGGTTTAAACAACATTGCCAAGACATACCAAAAAAGTAGTTAGCTCTGAATTCCTGTCATTTTGTCAGTCTCGGTGTTTTTGGCCCCAACACAAGCCACTAACTCAAGTCAGCTCCAGCAGACTGGAATTATGTGTTTAAAAGAAAAGCCATGCTTGGATGCAATGAGTGTAATTTAAGTTCACAGAAGAAATGCAAATATTTTGTATAGCTTTTGGGTTTAGATGTTTGGGGTAGACAAACAGGCTGTGTTTAGAAAGCACAGTAAATACTCTCGAAGGCCTTTGTATCTGGGCTGTACTCACGAGTAGTTTTTTTAGGAGAAAACAGGAACAGAATAATGAAGATAAAACATGAGATGTACTGGTCAGAGGGAACAAGTGCAGGACAAATTGCTGTGTAAGGTCCAACTTTAAATAATGAATATACAAGACAACATTAGAAAGATACTATTTTGAGGGAAGTGCCTTTAAGTTCCTGTTACTGTTGTGGAATGTGTTCTTGGCTAGAATATGCTCTCCAAGTATCTAAATGAGGTGTGAAAATTCTCAGTAACTTTCAGCAAAATGTTTTACACTTGGTGTTTGGAAATACTTGCTTCATTGAACATGGCTAGTATTTCTGATATCAGGAAAATATTTGACACGGTTTGTCTTTCTGAATTATTATTTATCTTATGTCTCCCACCACTCAATGTAAAGCCAAGAAAATGCATGGCTTAAAATTTACTAAGGCTAGATCTAAACTATCAAGTGGTGCAGACCAGAGAATCTCTAGTGCAAAGCAGTTTTTGTTAATGGTCTGATAGTCACAGTACATAGATTTTTAGGATGATTTTGAGAATTCAGAATACTAGTTGATCCTACTGATTGAATGTCTGTTGCAGTGGAGTGTATTACAGGTAGGTACTCCTGGAGCACATCTTCAGTATAATTTAACCCAGTCCAACAGGAATCCAATTAACATGTTCCAAGACTACTATGCCAATAAAGCACCATAACTGGGGACAACTGAAAAGTTGTACTTCATAAGCATGCTCCACATCAAAGCTGAAATCCTTATATAGATTCATCTTATGTGGCTTGGCTAAATTAACAGGTTATGGTATTAAAAGGTTTTAACCAACAAAACATAATTATGTTTAACCTAAACCTTCCATTATTGCTTATGAATTGTTTTTATTTCTTCACATGTATTAATTTGCATGGTATGGTCAACACAGTAAAAATTGGAAAAAAAACAACACACAAAACAAACAATCAAAAAACCCCTAACTATTTTTTTAGATATTTTATAGAAATTAATTTTGCTATAAAAGCCTCAAAGTACATAGATACAATCTTGATTTTTACCTGTGGGAGGTAAATATAAAGAAATTAAGTGACTTGAACAGTTAATTCAGCATCTGACTTTAACAAACTTAGAAGTCTCAAATGTGAAAAAGTCTTTAATCCTTAGACTGTTCTGTTTGTCACTGCCATATGAACAAGAATTGTGCCACAGGGTGGTGGGGATGGGGGAGAAAACCAAAACAATTCTATAAGCCAGCAGATCTGTGGTTACAACCTGTCTGTCCTTCTAGTATTGCTAAATAATGCTAAAGAAGGAGGAAAGATTTAAAAGAAAGGGTCTCTGACTATTCTTGTAATGGAAAATGTTGAATATAATTGATAAAGAGTTCTGGTTTATTCTTAACTGGTAAAATAAGGTATGGGTTTTGCCTTTTTTTTTTGTTTTTTGAGTTAACTTTCAAGCCTTTTTGAAGGTAAAATATCTTGGGTTTTTTTATGCTTAGCCTACGATTTACGGTGGTTAGTGATCCCCCAGAAGATGAACAGGATCTTGAATGTGAAGATATTGGTTTCGCTTATGTCAGTTTGAGAGAGATTTTCCAGAAGAAAAGAGATATCATTGAGCAAGATATTGATGGTAAGTTTTAGAGATTACCTTCTTGTAACCTTTTGTAACCTAAAAAATTATTTGTTGCATTTCTGCTTTTCTCTGCAAGCTTTACTGTGCAAGTAATTGCCTGACATTGTTTCAATAAGAAATACTTTAATATTAACTAATGGTTTCCACATTTGTTTGCAAAAGTCAGCAAAAATTGTGTACTGTTGTTATTCCTTAAAATATGGGGTTTTTTTTTAAAAAAAAAAAACAAAACCAACCCACAACAACAAAAAACCACGAACACCAACCAGCATTCCCAGTTCATAGTAATTACTTTATAAAACCTAAGAACTTAAGGACATGTCCACTTACTGTAATTCTCTATTTTGTACAACATACTTCATGGTAGTAAGACTATAAATATATATTTTGTTATTAAAATTTATGTCAGTAATTCTATATTGCTAATGTCTATATCTTATTTGAAGTTATGTTGTAACCCCCAGAGTACCCCAAGCTTGTGTCCTCCATATGAAACCTGTATCTGAGATGATACGAAAAACGTGGCTTTGATTAGGTATCAGTTTAGAGTAAGCATCCTTCTGTAAACAGACTGACCGAACTTTCACTGTGACTCATTAAAGCAAGGTGAGGTGAGAAGGAGGTGTGCAATCTTCTGTTTCCTAGGTCTTAAGACAGCATTTTTATAACACTGACAAGAAGGCTTGAGAAGGCTACTTGCTCCTTTCATAGGCAGTGAAGGAAAATATTCTCCTTGGTTAGACTTTCCTGTTCCCCAGGGTAGCAGGGACATGGTTATCAATGGTGCATTTTCCTCCTTACCTGTTCCTCTCCATCGCCCTTCTCCATTGTGGTAAAGCTCAGTGAAGAAGGAGAGACTTCATCTGTTATAAAACAGTTACTCTCCTATAATGGTCAGTGAACCAGCTTGATTACTAGACGCAGTGCACCCATGTTCACAAGGTACTCTTTGTAATAGCAAGAATTCTAGTTAGCCCTAGTAGAAAGCCAAGCTAATGTGACTTTGCTACTTCTACTGCTGTGTCTAATTACCATACCTTGAGTGATGGGGAGCTGAGTAGTGAGGGAAAGAAATAGGCTTTCTTATCCATTTCCATTATCATGCATGATTTGCATCCATGCTGTAGCTAAAATACTCAAAGTATGCATCAAAGTTCCAGGAACATGATAAGGAAAATTCTAAGAAGAATCAAATTTCCATACCCTGGAAAAATAATATACAGATTTGATGCACTTCTTACTGTGGCTGAACCACTTAAACTTTTCTCCACCAATAATTTTTCTCCAAGTAGTTGTACGAAAGCACATCTCCTCCAAAAAGGTATTTCATAGTCTCTCACTAGAAAATTGTTTTTTTGTTCTGGATTTTATGGCCATAATTCCCATTGTCATAATTCCTATTTGATAAGATTGATAAGTGATAGAAATACAATTTTGTACCCTTGAAAGTCATCTTTCATAAAACTCTCAAAACTCCTAATTGTCATCTGAGATCATAATTATGACAGGGAGGACTATTTTTTGTTACTAGTTGTTGTTCTGTCAAAAGGTAGTTGTTACTATGTAATGACCACTACTACAATATTGTGAGGAGCATTTCTTCCCCTAATCATAAGACATTTGAACTAGTTTTTATGTACATTTATTTACATTATATCTAAGAAAGTGATAGTAATAGATAGAAATACTTTTATTCTTATTCCTATCTGCACTTTTCCCCTTCTCTGCAGATGCTGTACAGTTTAGACTGGTTTTATTGCATCTATAACCATATTTTCTGCAAATTTAGAATGCTTAGAGAATTGAAATGAATTTTCCATTAATATATGTCAGATCATGGCAAAAGTAGAATGTATCAGTGTATTTTCTTGGACGAAGTCATTGTTCTTAAGATCTGAACACAGACTTTGATTAAATATAATGACACAATCAACAGAACTCCTAAATAATATTGTACGCATTCTCTGAGGTGGATATTGGTTTGAGGTAAAAAGAATAAACCTAGACACAGGGAAATTCATAGGATGCTACCACATGAAGATCTAATAATTCTTAAGTTAGATACCATAAACTTACTTCATTCTTTTTGAGGACTGCAAGCATATATCTTGTTCCTTTCATTGCTGATTGTGTGAAACTGGCCTACATGAAATTTGAAGCAATTAAATGAATGGCTAAGCAAGAGGCTGGATGAAAAAGAGTATAGACAAGACATATAACAATATGTCTCAGAGGTAATATGACTATTAAAACTGAGAAAATAGAATTAGTGTTATCTTTTGATATCATTAATTACAGTTATCCTACCATTCTTATAAGTAAAAAGAAAAATGTCACCTGAAGTCTGCTCTTTCACTAGGTGATTTGTCCAAGAATAGCATCCAATCTGTCCTATAATAGCTATCTATCAACAAAGTCAATGATGGAAGGTTTATCCCATGTGTTTTCTTCTCCAAACCTCTTCTGAGCTGTCCCAGCAGCCTAGAAGTTACAGCATGCAGTATCATTGCATGTCCCAGAGAACTTATCCCATTTTATATAGTAAATACATAACCTTGCCATTTGCCTGCTGTGTAATTTGCTTTGAAAAGATGTGCTGTCGAGATTATTTGTTTTTATTCAAATTCCTTCTAGAGTCATGTTAGGCAGCCTCATTGCTTTTTATGCAAGACTAGGAAGGAGCCTCATTTTTGACTGTTAGCAGTACGGTCTTAATCACAGCAGCAGAGATTGTGGCCCTCTGGGCTTACTTAGATATTGTAAAAGAGTGCATTTTAAATCATGTTATCTAATTTCTGTAAAACAGAAATTTTAAATACTACTTTAAAACCCACATACACAAAGACGAAGGTAGTTAAATAGTTTAGTCTAGGGGAAATACCATCTTTGTCTATGTTTCGCTATTTTATAACACATAGAAGCCTGGAATTATAAAAAATGTTGCATTGCACCAACTGGAAAAAACAATTTACTATTTAAGTAGTAACTGTCAAGGGTGATTTGGACTTGTCATACACACAGTGTAGAACGTGCAATAATGGGTATGTTTTTTACTTAAAACTATTTATAATATGCATATATGTCTTTCATAGAGGTGGGAACATCTATCTTTGCATGTGAAAAATAATTAATTTATATAGGCAATTATCATACAGATAGTTTTCTTTATTTCAAAATTAATTCCAACACTAATACTTTTATTGATGTACATTCTAGTTCTTAGAGTGCTCAGTTTCCAGTAGGCTGAGTGCCTGAACTGGAAGATTTCTTTTTTTTTTTTCCTTCTCTCTTCTTTTTTAAGCATATGCTAGGTGCCTTTTAATCTGTCCAAATGCTAAGGAAAATTATCAGAACAAAAGCAAAACCTTAAATGAAATTGCTAATGCTGTTTTCTGATGTTTCCTTTCTAGTTTTCGATTCACAAGATGATAGTGCAGTAATTGGAAAGCTCAAAGTAACAGTGGAAGCCCTCCATGCGCTGCGTTCAGTCTATGAGGAATGCAAAGATGACTAGGAGGCATGAAAGGGAAGTTTGCCTACAGAAGTTCCTTCTCCCAGTGTAAATACATGCTTGATAGTGCTTCAAAGATGAGATCTTTGTAATTCTTACAGTATATTTAATGTATAATTTATACGAAAAGGACGCTTGATTTGTAGTTGTAAAGTTTTGTATACTTTTCAGTCTGTTTGTTTTTATATTTCCCCCCTAAGGCTAAGAATCTCTCCACAATGGACAACGTCTTGTAAATAATTAATACCTACATGATTGAATGATGTGCTTTATTTGCATTTTCAAGATTTTTTCCTACATAAAACAGTAATAAAAATGCAAGTCAAATTTTTAATTTTTAATAAAAAAACCATAAGCCTTAGAAAACTGATTAAAAATACTTTTATGTTATCCCTAATCACCCCACTAAATGGAATGCCTGTGATTAGCCTCATTAAGAATTTTATACTGTGAAGATTTTATTAAAAGCAATATATGAAAATTACTTGGATTAATGTGTTAATCTGCCTCTTTAAAATGCTAATATCCATTTTATGCACATTAAATCTCAGTATGTGTTTTCTTTGATGCATGCAGTTCCTATCAATTAAATATAAAAAATGAGGCTAGTTGCAGGACTTATTAAATTACTGCAACCTTTTTTTAAATAACTTTTACCCTTCTACTAACATTATAATCAGCTGTTTATGATTATCATGACTTGAAGTAGGGGGAGGGCATTTTTCTATACAGTAAAAGATTTACTTTCAGCCAACATCTGTCAAAGCACAAAAAGAAGCCATACAATATCAGATTTTGCTTCACCTAGTTTGAGCTGTAGGGACAGGCAACTGTGTTTTCATTTGTTTTTTGTCACTTTCAGAACTTACATCAAACATATACAATGAATTGTTGTATCTGAATAACCAGTGTCTATCTTGGAAAGTTAATTTTCCAGCTTTTAACCAATCTCAGTGAAGGATTTAATTGATATTTTTAATGGAGCTGTGAATCAATGCTGCAAAAGGATTGTCTCTTGAGAACAAGGATATAATACATTTCATTTTTTAATTTACTTTTTTATTTGTCATTTTCTTCAAAGGATTTTATAGCCTGTGGATTTCCACTGTTTGCAAACAGGCTATGTTTCTTCATAAGCATATGTAAAGTATTCAGAGAGATAAGTAATTTATTAAAATCTACCTAATTTGCCGTGATATATTAAATCTCTGCTTCAGTGATCACAGACCATTTCATTTAGAGAATTAGGCATTCCCTCTTTGTGTGATTAAAGCTCTGGAAAATGAGTTCTTTGCTCCTATTTGTGAACATTCAAAGCCTGCTAATGGCAAGAAGATGGAATAGATTATGAGACAATTCATTACAGTTCAACAGAAAAAAAAACCAGCTATAATGCAGAAATGCAAGTATGAATATCTGCATATAGTTTGAACCATCTGTGCTCTAATGGCTTCAGTAATGGCTCTTCGTCTTCAGTAGGCTTTGAAATGACATCCATACAATATTAATTTGTTGATGTACGTTATGAGGCCAATGGAATGAATATATTCTGACCACAGAAATCTCTGAATTCCAACATGAACCGATGGGTTGACTCCATTTTAGGACCTACCATCTTCAGTAGTACTTCTCATCCAGCCTTTGCCAGTCCTTGCAGCATTTCATTCCTCTGGAACTTTTAGGAGACCACAGACATCTGCATTCATAACCCCTCCATTCTTCAGTTAACGGCCATATGTTTGTTGTGATTTGGGCTGGCACTTAGTTCATCATTTTGGCCACTATTTCTAGCTTTTTTTGGCTCTGTGCATCTATATTGTCAATAAGACTGTTATTATACATTACAATAATTTGAAACAGCTAGATTCAACACTGAGATTAACTGAGTGGCTTTTTAGAAATTTAGTTGTGGTATTCTGTCAGGAGGTTCTTATTATTCTTCTAATACTTTGCAAACCAAACTAAATATCCTGCACATAAACAAAGAAGCAAATTGTATTGAGTTTTCGTGTGTGACTGTTTACTGACTTGCAGGAGAACTATGTAACTGGTGCTTGTTTTCTTCTGAAATAAACCATGTGGTAAAATTAGAAAATCAGTGATGTTCATCTCACTTAAACGTTTACAGTAACACCCTTAGCACTTAATCTTCGCCATCTGAAGCTGAAAACTTAGAAACCAAGCATTCATATATTCATTAAACGCAGACCTCTTCAGTAAGTTACTGCAAAATATTCCAGTTGACATTTGGTTACATTGTGTTAACTGTTCTCAGTGACTCCAACATTAACATGTATAATTTGCCTCAGGTTCCTAAACATATTTCTTTGTAAGGCTCACTGTTACTCAGTTTTGGATTTAAAAAAAAAAATCTTGATTTCTATTCATGTTTATTACTAGGACAGATATAATATTCAGTGAGGATTTTTCCAACAGATGGATTGTATTACCTTATGCAACATAAACATACGAACATACTAGAAAGTTTTGTTCTTGCATTAAGTAGTCTGTATTTCCAACATGCTCTTAAATCTAAATGCTGCACTGTGCAGGGAAAGTGGAAAATGTAATCAAGTACTATTTTGTCCAGATTTTAGCTATGAATAGCTTGAAGAAAACTTACACCTATGTACTCCCTAGCTTAAGGCAAAAGGTATCCTGTGTTTGTGTGCAATATGTTAGTAAGCGCAATCTTTTTTGCATTTTAAAAAAGGAACCTTATTAATGCTGGGTACTACCATACCACCATACATAAATAAAATGTTATTTAACTAAAAATAATTTTTCTGGAATAGATAAATTTTTTTCTATGGTGTAACTTGGATACAACAGTGGTCCTACATATGTTGATATGGGCAGGGTCAAATGATCAGTTTTGTTATTTTATATCCTTTCCAATTAATTGTTACAGCTTATAGCTTTGTCTTATATATTGTCTTACATAAGAGCTGCTATTCTCCAGGTGTCCCAGGTATGTATATCAAGGTGGAAACTTAAGTTTAGCTCAAAATACCTTTTTTTTTTTTTTAATGTTGCATTTAACCTGTTATAACCTTAACCTAGGGATGGAAGTTACAAGAGCAAATCATCGTGAACCAAGGTAACATCTTAACATCTGTATGAACTTGATCAATTTTGCGGTACAGTAAGTCGCAGCTTATCTCGTTATAGGCTTCTAAGAGTAGATATAACATGACAAAAAGTTATAATAACTTGCCTCACAGAACTTCTACAGCTGAAGATCAGTATTTAAGTTAATACTGTTTTAAAATGCTTTTCATTATTTCAAGGCATAGTAAGACTTTATCATAACTCAAGAAGTCACTGAAGATATCAAGACTAGGTATTATCTGTTAAATTTCATGTTCTTGTTTTGTATAAGAACTGAGAAATAAATTGAAATACAGGCTTAAAACTGTGCAACAAACTCTATTACATGTTTCAGAGCCGGAGAAATATTCTATGTTGCAGTTAGATAGACAGATCTTTTTGCATGTGATAATGATTTATCCATCATTTTTTTGAGATATTCCACAAGAAAATAAATTTTTTATATAAGACTTCCTTACATTACTGTTTATGATATAGGTCTTAGTAATTGGACTAGATCCCAGTCCTGCAACTAATACTGAATTGAATGCATTATGTTGCCTGTATGAAATTAATTGCAGAATATAAGTTCAAGTTGATACCATTGTATGCGTGTGATAAAAATTTGCTTTTGGCACAGTATGCTACAGGTGTACTGCTCTGTGCTTTTTGTTAGTTCTTCTTTGGTACTGCTGACAAATTTTAATTCTGTTTGCATCTTTTAAAATGGGATGAGGTAACTTTTGAAGAACTTGATTTCATCAGAATAATTTCTCAGGGGAAGAATTTGACCTATGTTTTGTTTCTGATTATAGTATAATTTAGCACTCACAGGACACGACCTTGAAAGTCGCATATAATATAGAGACTTCAGTCTTAATTCGTAAGCACCAAACTCCTTCTAAATCGTGGATCTGTGGGCTTTAGAGGTACTTAAAAGCTTTTCTTATTTCTAAAGTCCTTGCTGAATCATACTTGAAGCTCTCAACTCTTCATGAGATCAAGGTCTAACTCAGTCCTAGCAAAGTTTCATTTCAAACAAAAGCTGCTTGTAAATTATCAGATACCAGTTGAGTCTAAGAAAATAAGCAATTACAAACCTTCAAACAGAAATGCTTATAGGTTCTTAATAGTAGTAGTTCTACCAATCAGGATAGGATCACTCAGGTTAGAAGGGACCTCAAGTGGTCTCTAATCCAACCTGCTTCAGGATTAGCTATAATGTTAGACCGCATTGCTCAGGGCTGTATCCATTATGGTCTTGAAAACCTCTAAGGATGGAGACTGCATAACTTCTTTGAGCAACCCGTTCCAGTGCCTGGCTGTCCTTTTGCTGAAGAAAGGAGATACATTTCTAAACATTACTTCAATGCAAATTGAAGCCAAATCTAGATCTAAGCACATGAAAACAGCTTTTGTACTTAATATAACATCTAATCACCTAAATTATTTATTTTTTTTTAATTCTGTGGATGGTATAAGCATGACCTTGTTTGACATTTGTTTCAGCCATTTAATATTTTGCACAGAAATACAAATAACTAGGCCTTTTAGTGTTGACTTCCATGCCTACTGCCTTGCAGCATGCCATCAAATTTCCATCCAGTTTTTGTGAAGCAATTGACAAAGAATAGCTATGTTATTGTTAACAATGTGGTTTGCTCAGATAATTTTTCTGTAGATTTCAGTAGTAACATGTTGTCCAATTTACTGTGGTTTATTCCTTGTTTTGTTATATTAGGCTTAGATTATTTTAAGAGTAAGAAAACAAACAGATAAACAAGGCCAGGCTCGCAATTAAATTATACTCTTCATGACCTTCATTCATTAATTCTTAACACATCTTAGATTTACAAAGAAACTGTGTTCCCTGAGCTGCAAGAAACAGGGATAGAAACATGGAACCTCTGTCCATGCCTGTTCTCCGTAGCAAAATGTATCTTGCTTCAGTAGTCCAACAACAATAGCTGCAACAGTGCAAGACAGGTCTTGCACATGATCTGGCAATGATTCATTTAATGTTTTTGTGGATTTGGAAAATAATCTATTTTCTATTTAGACAAACTGTCATTCTTGTTGAATGCATATTTATTTCCTTATGCATTAAAGCTGCAAGAACTGAACTTTCCTTGAAAAAAAACATTGCAAAAATGTGGTTGTCCTACTACCAAAAAAAAAATAAAAATCAATAAAGTGAAGTTTCTTTTGATGGAAGAATTATCATGCAACCAGTGATTATTCTGATTACCTACTCATAAGTATAAATAGCTACAATAGCTGATAGCCTTTGACTTCAATGATATTGAAAAATGTTTTACCATATATAGGGCAATTTTCACAGAGAAATGAAAGGAGGAAACACCAATCAGCATCTGACTCAGTACACGAATAGTAAATAAAATACAGCAAACTTGAAAACATACAGAAAATCCTCCTACATTTTGAAAATATTCTTTAACCTTTTCTCTTCTGTAATAAGCAGTTATTGTAGTATACCAAAACCAGACCCATTTGGAAGCTTTCCAAGAGGTTAGTAGTGTCAAATAATGTACATCTTAGATGAAATACACAAAAATAGAACTATTTATAAAGCAGTATCAGCACACAGTAAATGTAACCTGAGCAAGAATATATGTGGGTTTTTTTGTAGCCTATCTATGTTTAGGTCAAACAAATAAGTGTAACTTGGAATTTATTTTAGAATGGAATTTACAGTTTTCTACTCCAAGTCTTTAGCAACAGAGCTTTTCACAGAAGTTTGTGAGAGTCATGAGGGGTTACATTTCCACCCACAACATCAGACAAACAGGATACGGGCCAGTGACATACCCCCTGTACAACTATAAATGGATCCTACAACAGCATACCTGTGTGGAAAGCACAGATTACTGTAGCTTTGTTAAATCTCTCTTCAGTATATTCTCTTTTTGAGTTGGCCTGTTTAGGGAGAGCACAGAAGTTGACTGTTAGGAAGTCTGTAGGGTGTGAGACATGCTGTTTCCCCATTTTCATCATTCTCTGAGGGACAGTCTCCCTGAAGCAGGTAAGTGGAAGGAAGACTTTTCTACAAAAGGTGAGTTTTGTTTTTAAAGTCAACGTATAGAAAGGCTTCAGGAAAAATTGAGAAGAACTTCTTAGATGCTATAAAACAAAATACTCTTGGTGTTTGGCTTGCACTTCAGTAAGCGGGAAGTCCACATCCTTTCAGGCCCATAACCTTAATTCTTGCACTTGGTTGACTGTAAATTTTTATCAACTTCCAGTGAGTTGCAATGGCAACAGGGTAGAGTGCAGAAAGATGTAGAGCAAACAGATTAAACTTTTGGGGTATAGAATTACTTTATAGTTAAGAGGGCAACAGATTGGGATATTTCCATATTGTAATTGTAGATATTGTCTGTTAGAATTTCCTTCCTGTTGCACACTCAACAGAATTCAGATATCTTCTTTATAACCGGAGAGCACTGCCTCAAAAATGGCAGGATCTCAGGAAGGTTAAGGCTGGAGAGAACCTCTGGAGGTCACCTTGTCCAGCCCCATGATTTCCCCAAAAGTTTCCTTTCCTCCCAACAGAAAGAATCCTTGAAAAGATGCCAAATAAAAGCATTTGGCATACTGGTGAAATAGAGGCTTTTATTCAAATGAGAGAAGAAATTCATTAGCCATTTTCTGGAAGCTTCCCTTCTGCCTTTATGCATACCATGTGAGGAAATGAGGCTTTACAATTAACAAGAGAAGAAACATAACTACTTGTGACTGTTCTGTTGTATTTAAGCTAATTCTACACATCCTGGAGAAAGCAGAAAGGACTAGCAATCTTTCATAACCTTTCCAGCTTCTGCTCAGGCTGTTTGCGGAGAAGCCCTGTACCTGCAGCCCTCCTCGAGCAGGGGCAGGACGGGCGCTGTCGGCGCAGCCGCTCTGCTGCCCCGCTGCCGCCCGCTGCCCGGCCCTCACCGGCCCGCGACGGGAGGCGGGAGGAGGCAGCCTGGCTGCTGCTCTAGCAGATGGTGAAGAGGAAAGTGGAGGTAGGGCCTGTGAGATTTAAGAGCTAGGTCTACCTAGAATAAGCTTAAGTGGCTGCAAAGGACGTGGTAATTTTGGAATGCCTGAGGAATATGGACTCCTTGGGATTGCTGTATGTCTGTGAGGAAATGGAGGAAAAAGGTGGGTCTGAGGTAGAAGTCACACAGGATCCTGGGAGACAAGGAAGGTTGAGGAAATGAAAAAGAAAATGCGCAGACAAATAAACATTGTCAAGAAGCTGGTTTTCGGTACAAAGTGAGTTTTCATACTGAGTTTCTCCTCAGCACGTGTAACCAGCGCTGGTTTCAGATGCAGAGGAGAGGGAGTGCCACAGGTTTTTACACTGGAGGGGATCCTGGAGGGGCAGCAGGCAGGGGATGGCGTGAGTCTGGTTTTGTCTTTGTTCCTTTGACTGTTTTAGTATTGAGCCTGTTTTCTTGAAGCTTTTACATTAGGGAAAAGGAGGGTTCCGTAAACATCTGCAGCTTTTTTGCCTTTGGGGCACACTTAACAGAGTTTTAACAGAAACAAGTCTGTCACGTATAGCTTATTTTGTACCAAGGGAAGAGAAAGGACACAACTGAAATTCCCAGTCCATTTGGTTGTCCCTCCAGGATGACTTTCCTCAGCCTGAGGAACCACATCTACTGTTAATCTGAAATCAAACCCTGGATACAAGTGAGGAGGCAAATGAACTGGAAGTTTAGTCCTGGCACGTTCAACTCATGAAAGGGTGCTCAGAGAGAAGATCATCAGGGGGAGAAAAAGGGAGTGGAAATCAACTGTTTTGTTTCACCTGGAGTTCAGGCCTGTCAAAACACAGTAATAAAGCAGCAAGATGCTTCTCTGCCATAGGTGGAAAGACCAAAAAGCCAACCAAACAACAAAAAACCCCACCCAGTAATTTGTAAAACAGCACAAATTATGGGATCGTGAAGTAGTGTCAAGTAATCTCTTGCAGTAGAATGTCTGTTCTACCCTTTTTACTCTGCTTTTTATGGTTGCTTTTGTTTGTAAAGTAGTACTGTTGATACCAGTTACACATGTGCTCTTTGAGTATTAACATGAAAATTTAAGTTCATTTCAGGAACTGCTGGAGGGTGGGTTTTTTTCATATTTTGTAGTTCTTGTTAATGCTATGCTCTATCTATTAAGTAAAATACAATTTAAGTGCACTAACCGAAGTGGGAGATTTATATTTTAAGGTGGGGTTGGTTATATTTACAGAAATAATTGTTAGCTACATCACTGAGAAAAACAAATACATAGTGCACTGTCTTTGGGTTTAAAGCCAGACAAGACATTTATAATAACTTATTCTGGCCCACTAGCAAAGGCTGTTGCATTTAGCTGCTGACCTGAATTACTGAAGGATCTCAGGACACTTTGTAAGAAAGGTCTGCAGTCAGTCTCGCTTTGTTACTGCAGTTTGACATCCAGTGTATTTTACTCTCATGTTTGAAGCTTAAATGGAGCATGAAGTTTTGTATGATTTGGTTCCCAGTATTTGACATCCTTCACTTGAAACCATGGTTCTGCCCGAATTTGCTAAAAACTAACCCTAGGCCTAACCACTTAATTCTGTGAACCCTATTGCAAGACTAGCACTAGTTTTGTGGGTTTATTACAAGTATTATTGTTCTACTTGACTAGGTTTGGTGTGAAAATACTTTCAGTGCTACCCTACTTCTTTACTTTCATCAATTGTTTTTAAAATTAAATATAAATTTTAAAGGGAAATCAGTTAGTTGCATATTAAATTCCATAAATTATACAATCTTTTAATCCACAAATCATAGTTGTATAATATAGTAAGTACACTTGGAAAAAGTACTGCTTTATGTCTGACTGGTTTTATCCTTTGATGCCATGCCTGTTTTTAGCATTTGCTGTCAGGGGAAATTCATGGCAAAATTTTCATTTTTCAAGTGATACAAAATTTTATACGCAATATAGAACATCAATTTATTCTTAAATATTGATTTATTGTTAAACAGAGTCTAATTATGCACATTAATATCATTAATATTTTGCTATTTATATCAACTTTTATATTGGTCCCTGCTCTGGTTTTTAGGTTGTTAAATTATTGCTTTTATAAACTGCTTATTCAAGGAAGAATTATTTATCAAAATATAAGTATAGAAAAATAATCTTTTGAGATTGGTTTCTTACAAATCCTATGACAGCAAACTAGAGGAATAGAATTGTCTTTCTCTTTCATTTCTCAACAGCTTTGAGATTGTAGTTTGTTATTTTATCTTGCAGCATTTTTCTAGTAGACAGACCAGACATTTCCTCAGCACACTGCCTGGAGAACAAAATGGGATTTTAAAAATGAAACTTTCCATTTTACAAAATTGATATAGACCACACAATAAACTTAGGTAAGTACTGAAAGTACCCACTTCACGTCATTATATTATATATCAGAATGCATAAAGTACGACTTGTGGGTGAAAGTTGCCCCCTACTGTCTGATGTGACATTTGCATTCAAAATAGTAATTCACAAAATTTGATACTAATTTGTCTACTGTTTCTTTAAAGAACATATTTTAATTCTAAATTTTAGAATTTCTTGTGGACATGTGGTACATACAAGATCAGATGTTACAGGAAGAAAATGAGCTCAGAGAGTGCACCAGTGAAAGTCAACAGGTAGCATTGAACAGATTAAATACTAAAATTAAGTTATCTGTTTAGTTTTATATAGGCCTGTACATGAGTGTGAAGCAGATTTGGTATTTTATATATATATAGAAGCAATTACATTGAAATTACCTTATTGTTTTTCCTATTTGTTTATTATAATGGGAATTTCTTGGGTTTCTCCACAGTGTAGGTCTACCATTCAGTGCACACAGTGTTAGATACAAGGTGAAATGCCGGTTTAGGAGGAGGAAACAGATTACAGACACAAGGAAATAAGTGTGTAACTAACAAAAATGTTATTGAGATATTGATCGGTGTTTCATCCCATAACTATAAGACTTGGAGTTAAAAATATGTAATTTTGAGGGACTCTGTATCCACACTGGGTGTTACAAACCTTTAAAGGGATTTGGTTTAAAATATTGATTTTCAGTGCCTAGTTAGCTGCTGCAGATTACCCTTTTCTGACCTCTTATTTCAATTATACAATAATGATAGAGTGTCCTTCTATGATATACCAACCACCCATGGTTGATTTGAGTAATTTTTTTGTTTGTTCAAGTCATTGTGGACATTAAGAAAGAAACAAGTACACAAGCTTTTAAGATTTTGAAACACACCTTTTCAGAATACTGTAAATTAACTTTTTGTTTATCCTTTAAATAGTAGTAGTTAGCTTAGCTTAACTACCTATGGATGCTTACTAAGAATTTGTCAGCAATGCGAGTTAGCTGTTCAAAATAATTACATGCATAAATAATTTAAAGACTGAGGAGAAATTAATCACAAATGCCAAACCTCTGGGAAGCTTGTAAAGCATTGTCCTAGGCACAATGTGAGTATGTGTTCTTATTTATACTGCACAAATGGTACTTGAAAACAGCTACAGTGTTAACAAAACAATTGCCAATGTTTATGCTTTCAAATTATGTCTGTCAGAACAATTTGCATGTAAGGATCTCAAATGATTCAGTAATAAATGCCAAACAACATTGTAGCAGATGACAACTGATACCACGTTGATATTACTAAGATTTATTACATTGTTATTATTAAGATTTAGATACCATTTTTTGTTTGATATTTTTATGAAATAACAGTATTTTCAAATCCAATCTTTGATCTGCAATTTCCAACAAGGAATTCTTAAAGCATTTTACAAACTGCATAGCACATAAAAATTATTTTGAAAAGAGGAAAAACTAGGAAAAAATAAATTCCTGGAGGCAGTTGGTGGGAGTTGAGGATGCGTCAATGGCAAAGTGGCAACACAATGGCACGAGGCCTCAGATTGCAGGGATAATGGTGTATTTCTGAAGATAATACACATTCTTTTCCTCTCAGTCCTAGTACCCGTTGTTCCTGTCTGTACTATTTAATTTCTGTAGAAGACCCATTTCTCTTTTTGAGGAGTCATTGGCACTGTTGGGGAGATATTAACCAGGAGTGGCAGCTTCTCCCTGGAGTTTGCTCTAAATGTTAAGCTTTGCATGCCTACAGGGGACAACAGGACAAGTTTAAGGAACAGATATCCGTGGAGGCTTACTAAATACTTAGAAACCACTTGTGGCTCAGAAATACCCTGAGCTGAAAATAGGTAAAGGGTAAGAGAATGTTAGGAGGATGTGTTATATAGTCTTTCCCCATTATTATTTAGGCACTCTTAGACATTGCAGCATTCAGGATAATCAGCTAGATGGACCTTTGATCTGACTCCACAATATATTTTAAGTCATTTATATTGGAACATGAAATTAAGCTTTGTAGGTTAGCCTCTTGGTTGGTAGGCTTTCTACTTTGCTGCTCAAAAGAGCTCTTCAGCAGTAAACTTCATTCACCATAGTCCCGCTTGGGACAACAGTATAGCAGATGCTTTTAAACTGGAAAAAGAACAAAAAGCAATCGGGAACCAACATTATGAAAGCTGAAGCACAATACAGGTCATGTGTTCTAATTGCTCAGGTTCTTTTTTTCTTGAATTCCTTGCATGCCAGAGGTCGTGAACTGTACACAGTTTTAAGTTTGGGGTCACAGTGGAACTTAACTATTCCGTAACCCTGTAATCAAATTATCACTATGTGGTTTGCTGACTTGCCACTCTCTCTGTTCTTCCAGCCACTATTATCATTTCAAGAATTTAGGGTTTAGTACATATGCTTTGAAGTCATTAGTATATGTAAAAATGCATACTTGAACAAGCAACCACTGTGTTGCACAAGTTTGAACTTCCTCTCATCTGAACTATGATGTGGTCCCAAAATGTTCAGTTTAACAAGGTTTCACTGTAACCCAAACATACACTGTAAATTTATCTGCATTAAATTAAAAACAAAAAGATCAACATAACAATCATATTTGTAAGCATTCACAAACAGGCTCAGACCGAGTAACAGATCTGATTCAGTATTTCTGAAAGGTTGTAGAATGATCAATCTAAAAAGCAGGCATCTGGCAATATTACAGATGTCTTTCTCAGAAAAGGAAAAAAAAAGTAAAGTATTTTAGTCCTAGAAGCTTAAAGAAAGGTTGACCAGATATTTGAGAGGACATTCTTCCAGAGTTCCAGGGTTTTGCTTTTTGACATTTACCATTGTAGTTCAGATTTTATCATGTGTATGAATGTTGAGTCCCCCCTTAATTTCACTTTTATATTGTCACCTTTACATCAAATGTAATTGAGTTCATTGTCTTGTGGCACAAGCATCATTACCAGCCTGTTTTATCTTGTCTCTATCTACTGTGTTCCTGCTGATCAAAGTGACCAGAAGTGAAACCCTGCTATTAGTTGTGTATATAGCTATGTATATTTGAGACGATATGTTGTATAAATTTAAACTCATGTACTAATGTGCAGTATAAATGCAAACGTGATACAGAATATTGACTTTTTGTATTCTCCTCTGTATTTTCACCCTATAGATTATTGATCTTAACACATCCCTTAGCTGGTATAGCACAGAAGCTGACTAAATTCTTGTATTGATTGTGCCTTGGATCAGCATAAAAGCAGCAACAAAGAGAGATATTGCACTGGGCAATCTGAGGTATTCCAGGGCAAAAGCTGGTTTTTGCTTTGTTTTCAAATGTATAGCAAGGCAAAAATCCATCTGTCATATTAATAGCAAGGCCCTGTTTAAAGAAACAAATTTCTACTTGTGTCAATACATTTACTGTAGCTTCCCATTAAACCTTGTTGCAATTTATTTCCTTCTTCACTAGATGCAACGTTTTTGACTGAAAAGTAGTTGCAATAATGTGAAGTTTTCTGGAAAGTCATGAATACCTTATGTGAGTGGAAATGTGTTCAGTTGCCTGTTGCTCCGCAGCCATTAATCTGATGAATAAAGAGTTTGCACATGGGTTCACTCAGAGAGTTAACATCTGATTTTACATGGAAATATTTGAAAGAAAAAGTACAGCATACCCTGAAGCCTGTTAGAAAGATTTTGAGAGATTTATTTAATGCAGTTTCTTGCCTTGGTTCCTATTGTCTACTTAGAAAAGAATGTTGTTTTGAAATGTAAAATGAAATAAGGGGAAACAATTCAAACAATGTTTCTAGTGGACAAAAAAAAAAATCCCTTACCTCAAACACATACAAAACCTGTCGGTTTTCATTACTCATCTGTTGTTCTACTATTTCATTATCATCTACATTAAATCAGATGATTCCCCACCTCTACACTGGTGCTTTGGAGATAAAATAAAGGGGCAGGAACTACCTTCATTTATCAACATGAAATAACATCAGCATTTGTACTGGGATAGTATTTATGTCAATAATTCATTTTTAGAACAAAGAATGAAAAGAATTAGTAGTTATTGTTTCTCTCTGTGGAGATAAATGCTTGATGCAGGAGCTACTAGTCAGTTGAACATGTTAAGTTACAGGGCAATACTGAATCTCAGCTTGATCTTAACATGGATTTTAGTTTCCTGGTGAATTCAGGAAATCTTCAAACATAAGTTGTGTCCCTGTTTGCTGCTTCTGTTTTTACTTTTTTTCATTTATTGACTCTGGGATGTTGTTACTTAGAGTTGGAGAGAATGTGGAACAGGTGGGACATCTGTGTTAATTAGCTGAGTATGTTGAATGATCCATTATTAGTAAGATTGGAAGTACTCAGCCTCTGGCAGTTACCTCACTGTTTCCTTATTACATTGCACTGGATGTGGATGATTGGAATAATACTTGATTGGAACT
>VZTV01058154.1:0-13529 GCA_013400875.1 Anhinga rufa | reverse complement strand
CTAGGTAACATTGGCCAACAAAGAAAAAAAAAAAAAAAAGAAAGGATATACTGTAAGATGAGAGATTAAGAAAATGAGATATCTGAAGTTAAAAACTAGGACTAATAAAGCATTTTTCATTAAAAACAACACTATAAAATATAGGACTTTTTACTATAGATTTATATTTTTTAAAAGTATAACAGTTTAATAAAATGTTTTATTCTTTAAAAGAAAAAAAACACAACTTTTTGATAAAACTATTATTTGTCTTTCTAGAAGCTTTGTAGGAACTGAGGAGAACCCAATCCCGAAATACGTTTACCAAACAAGTCCACCTGAACTCAGCTTCTCAGTTTCTCATTCAGTAAGATGTAAGATGGTATGTCTCTCTGCAGTACAGAGCAGCTTTTTGTGTGAGTCTCAGATAGGCAAGTACTCAAGACAAGAATGGGAGAGAAGCAAGGCATTAACTATTGCATGGTTTCCCTTTCCTAGAAATTCCATGTTAGAGGATAAGTTGGAATGACAACTGCTGTTCTGTGAATTGAAATAGAGGCCCCCAAAAGAACAGTGTTGCAGCGCTCGTGTGTGGGCAGGGACACCTTGGCCATGTACAGCAGTGAATTCCTTCACGGACCTGTAAGGTCTCATCAAAATTAAGTCCTCAAAATGGTGTGGGGGCTATACTCAGTTTGAATGCCAAAGCCTTTGGAAACAAGGATCAAAGAGTAATTAAAATGAAACTCATAGTTATTGAGTTATTAGAGTTACCACTGTAGTTTATATTAGCTTGTTTCATAACAGATTTTGTTTTGCTGTGTTTTGCTTGATCTTTAATGTAAAGTCTTCTGTGAGCATAATCCATGAACATTTGAGACTCCACCACATTTTAAATGGGTTTTTTTTTGCAGAGTTTGATTTAAATGGTTATATACTTCTTTATCATGTGGTTTATATCTATTAAGAGAATGTCCTTTTTTTTAAGTCAGTTTATGAAAATACTGTGTTTGAACATCTGTCAAGGGATGAAGATTAGCTGAATAGACATAGGATGCCAGTATATTATATTTTCTGTTATCCTGTATACTGTAATTATCTTGATCCTCAAACAACTCTACGACAGTTACAAACACTTTTGCAGACTTGTTGTAACTGCAAATTCAAAATTTATTTCATCTGAATCTAAATTAAACTAGTATGTAACAAGATTTTTTTTTAGCATTTCTATCTGTAGATGATTAAAAAGCATTAAAACACAGATTCAAATTTTATTTGAAAGAAAAACTTGGAAAAAATCATTCAGTTTTAAGGCAGCATAGGAATCTTTTCCAAAATGAAATTTGTTTGAAAAAATGGATAAACTAAGTAGCCAAACTGGGGAGAAATGGATGCCACAGATAGAAGGTGTGTTTTGAAGTGAGAAATAAATCTAAATCATAGAATCATAGAATGGTTTGGGTTGGAAGGAACCTGAAACATCATCTAGTCCAACCCCCCTGCAGTGAGCAGGGACACCCTCCAGTAGATCAGGTCGCTCAGAGCCCCGTCCAGCCTGAGCTTGAACAATTCCAGGGAAGGGGCATCCACAACTTCTCTGGGCAACCTCTTCCAGTGTCTCACCACAAAGAATTTCTTCCTAATATCTAATCTAAATCTACCCTCTTTCAGCTTAAAAAACCCTTGTTCTGTCACTAGACTCCATGATGAAGAGTCCCTCCCCATCTTTCCTGCAAGCCCCCTTTAAGTACTGGAAGGCCACTATAAGGTCTCCCCACAGCCTTCTCTTCTCCAGGTTGAAGAAGCCCGACTCTCTCAGCCTGTCCTCATAGAAGAGGTGTTCCAAACCCCTGATCATCTTTGTGGCCTCCTCTGGACCCGCTCCAACAGGACCATGTCCTTCCTGTGCTGAGGACTCCAGAGCTGGACGCAGCACTGCAGGTGGGGTCTCACCAGAGCGAAGCAGAGGGGCAGAATCACCTCCCTTGACCTGCTGGCCACGCTGCTTTTGATGCAGCCCAGGATACGGCTGGCTTTCTGGGCTGCGAGTGCACATTGCCAGCTCATATTCTGTTTTTCATCCACCAGTACCCCCAAGTCCTTCTCTGCACGGCTGCTCTCAACCCACTCATCACCCAGCCTGTACCCCTGTTTGGGATTGCCCCAACCCAGGTGCAGGACTTTGCACTTGGCCATGTTGAACTTCATGAGCTTCTCACAGGCCCACTTCTTTTAGCCTGCCAAGGTCCCTCTGGATGGCATCCCTTCCCTCTAATGTATCAGCCACACCACTCAGCTTAGTGTCATCCACAAACTTGCTGAGAGTACACTCAAATTGCCTGTTTCAAGAGTAAATGAATAAGCATGATACCAGGGCAAACTTAGAAAGGGAGAAAGAGTCCTTGATCCACACTTATAAAGGTGTGCTTTGAGTTTCCCTAGTTTCCCTAGGAGTGGGAATAGGCCAAAGTCTCCAGAGCAGGCCAAGTCTTAGCTTCTGGGTTGGGACAAATGCCTGAGGGAATGGGAGGAGTGGGAAGAGAGGAAAAGGAGGAAGATGGTCTTGAGTTCTGGCCGTTCTGTCACATTTCACAAAAAGGGCAATAGAATAACAATAGTATGGAGTGTATAACTCTTTACTGTTGATATGCACCAGAAAGAGAAGGGAACTCATCACTTCACACGGCAAATGTGTGAAGCTCAGTATGGTGGTCATGCATTTCTATAAATTTAGACTCGGTATTATGTGCATATGTTGCTTGACATGAAGTGTTGTGAAAACTACAATAAATTCATAGTACAAAATATGAAGGAAGAGTATTCTGATGCATCCAGTAAAAACAACATAATCCAGCTTCGTGCAAGATCCTTACAATTTTCTGATGTGTTAAGCACAGAAATGTATACTGTTACTACATACGTTCAGCAGACATACTGCTTCGTGCAAAGCCCAGTGGGAAGGCTAAGGTACAGGGGTTAATGTTGACATAAAGGCCAAATCTTGTTTTCTTTGATGTTAAGAGGAAGGGTTTTTTTGAGCCCTTTGGGATTAACATTTAGTGTACATGTTCTTGTTTCTTTCAAATTAGTGTAGTCTTAACGTTGCTCAAATCTATGATATAGTCTACTAGTTCTGCTTTCTTGAATAAAAGAAAAATTTGTGTTCAGAACAACCTCTTTACTCCAATGTGTGTACCTGTCAGATACTCAGAACTCTGATATTTAAAACTGAAGTCTCATGATACTGTACAAATAATTTGTTTCCTTTTCCTTCTGTCCAAACAAAAATCTCAAACTGAGAGGAAACTGCAACTGGAATCAATAGATATTGGTTTTAAAATCTTTAATATAAGAAGGGTTTTTATTATTTCCTTTTTAACCTATAGGTATCTATAGCAATAACAAACATGAAATTATGGACACTCTAAAAGGGTTTTTATAACATATGTATCTTTTTTCATCCCTTCAAGCATTGTTTAAAGACCTGTTAGGTTCTGTAAGCAAACAAACATTTTATCTTTTACATTAAAGGATTTTTTTAGAAACAATTTGTAGTTAAGAGGCTTTGGTCTACAGCTATTTCTTACTCGAGGTACTGGTGATATAGTCACATGAGCATTAAACAGAAGAAGCAGCTTTAATGCAGATATTCTTTATGTGATTGACAATTACTGTGCTAGTGTTATGTCTGAGCTGTAAGACATCATTTTCTTAAATGTG
Source organism: Anhinga rufa (assembly GCA_013400875.1). Lineage (NCBI taxonomy): Eukaryota > Metazoa > Chordata > Aves > Suliformes > Anhingidae > Anhinga > Anhinga rufa. The sequence continues at coordinate 9,830 of VZTV01058154.1, read as the reverse complement.
CAAGATAAAATCTCCCTTGAAATTTCTGTGCTGGAGAAGCAGTTAAAAACAAAACCACTTACAGAAGGTCAAAACTGATATGCATTCCAACATGAAGCCCAGAAATGGAGAAGTAATCATACATGTCTTCGTACCTAGAAGAATACACCTCTTATAGAAAAATACTGACTTAAAAATAAATTAATTTTTCATGTTTTTGAAGAGTGAAAAAACACTGGATGTAACACAACTTCTAGGTTTGAGGACTAGGGAGATTAATTTTGCAACAAAATTTAAATTTGAATTTAAAATAATTTTTCCTAAAAACTTTTTACAAGGAAAATAAGCGTGCATTATTACCATAGATAAATATGCTAAATTCATTGCTAGGGTTCAAAAAGCTTACAGTTGGAATATTGGCAAACTAAAAATGCATTTTAAATTGCTGTCTGTTTAACTCTCAGCAAATTTGATTTTTGTTTCTTGATACAAAAAATAAACCTAAAATTACATGTACGGTTACATAACCTAAGGCATTTGACATTAAGTCCTAGGAAGTAATTCAGCTGATGAAAAGATAGGGCTCAAGCATTTGTACAAGTCCTCTGTCTCAGCTTGGGTAGTTTCACATTTGCAATTGCATTTTAGAGATCAAATGCATTAAACCCTAAAGAAGCACAGAAAGGGTGACTACTTCAAAGGGTTTTTAAATTGAAAAATAAACATAAAACAAAAACCAATAATTTATACAAGTGTTTTAGAACTAGTACAATTAATTATGTGTGGAAAAAAGTGACACCTCTTCAGAGAAACAGTTTAGCTTTTAGATTTAAGCTAACACTGCTTAACCATTTGTTATTCTAACTATTCTACTCAGTTCAGGTCTAAAATAGTCCATAATGCATATATATCACTGCATACATCTGCATAGATTATACACTAAGCGTTTAAGTTTATATTTACAATTCAACTTCAGAGTTTCTGGAAAGTAGGTCTATTTGCATTGCTCCTAATTCTGCAGTAGGTGGCAGTGGGTAGTGGAGAATATACAAGAATATACAGTTTAGATGTCATCACATTTTTTAGGGAGGTTTAAAAATGGCCAAGTATTTTCTGCTTTTGAGTTATATATGTATCAAACAGAAAGGAATGGTCAAACAGAATTTCTAAATTGTCGTGGTTAAATAGTACCTTTGCAAAGTATTATGAAAATAAATTAAACTGATAATGGAGTCAAATAACGATGCAAATACAGCACACATTTCTGAAATTAAGTATGAAGCTGAGTCCACACATGAAAACTAAAGTGAAGGCTTAAACTCAGGAGAAGGTTCTGCATGGGTAGCTTTGTAAGTTAGGAGAATGTAGTGAACAGTTTACAAAGAGGAGAAAACTGCCATTTCGGTTCTATCTATTTCTTTGGAAGTTGTTTGTATTAATTTTCAATGTTACCCTGACTTTTGAAAATAGCACTGTAATTGATGAAATGGAAAACTGTGGGATGGGAGGGGGTTTAGGCATGATGGTGGCAGGTGGAATATTAACAGAGTTTTGATAGGTTGATTGTGTAGGAGGATAAATTGGGAAGATTACACAGATCTCTGATTTTGCAGTCTTTGCACACCTGAAACATGGGAGCTTGAGAGTATACAGAATGTGAAATTGGATGAAAAAGTCTCTCAAAGAAGAACATTCTAAGTCTCATTTATTATTGATTCCTGTTTCTTGCTTATCTGAAAATCTGTATTGGTAGTTTTATATAGAAAGTGCGCAGTCAGCACTGCCGATTATTCTCACATTTTCACCAGTGCATTTTGAGTTCCAAATAGAGAGACTAAGACTTTCAGAAGTACAAGGTATCCACTAGCTCACATCTCAAATGCTTTGAACTGACCAGTAATTAGGAGTTCTTGCTTTGTTTTGTTTCCTGTTTTAATCTCCAACTTTTAAAAGTATGCAGCTGGAAGCTATTGAGTGCACAGTGTTTTGAATAGCCTGGTCACGCATACTGCTAGACCTGGACTTTGGGACTATCCAAGGTCAAACTTCTGTTGAAACTGTACAACACTTGTTTCATTTATGATTTTGTGGCCAAACTCTAGTCTCCAAGGACTTTACATAGTTAAGTAGTAAGAAAACATTAATTTAAACAATATAGTTGTACTTAATGTTAATTTTGTAATCATAAAGGTTAGCCAGTGATTAATAGATAATATCTTTTGTATGAATTAATAGTTTATACTACAAGTAGGTATAAGCAATTCAACAGAAACAGAGGGAAAATGCTGACTCACTTAAAGTCGGTTGGAGTTTTGCTGTTGACTCAGTAGTAGTAAAATTATTGTAATCTCATTATGTTAGTTACTCATCAGCTAGTTATCTGAAAAATTAAGAATAAGAGTAGTGTTTTGATAAAACTGATAATTATTAATTGCTTACAATATGTTTCTAAACAGGAAAAATATGGAACATGCAAGAAGGAACGGTCACCTCTTGCAAAACATAGGCACACTTTATTTTGTCTTCAGCTGAAGGAAAGGCTGCAAAATTGGACCCCAAAATAACAGCATTTTCATTAAAAAGTGCCCATTTTATGTTTTAGTTTAAACGAAAAGGAAATAATTGACCATACTAAACCATGGTTGAATACTTTCTTGATTTACTTCTGCATTTTCTAGTTTTATGCTGGTAAATTGAATGTTCTCAGTGAAATTGTACTAGTTTAAGTTTGAAATCATGCATTAATCATTTTGATTGCATTTGTGTGTGTTGTGTCTTATTATTTGATAGGCTTTTATATTTATTAAGATGCATCAAACATTGCATTGTTCTCTTGCAAACTGAATAGTAGACATCTCCAAGATAAATCTTCAGTCATGCTTAACAGTAGTTCCCAAGACATATCAAAGTTCTCTTTGAAATGTATCCAGATTTTCCATTTTCTATGTTGCTTATGGCTTTTCTTATAGTTTTAGAAATATTGAATTCTTGTTGTCTGATTAAACTTGGTTTTATTCTTTTTCCTATAAGAGGTTACCTTTCAGTGCTGTACATTTAATTTCTGTTTATATGATTTTACTTTCAATGTTTCTGCATTATAAATCTTTCAATGACTGCTGTTGCTGTGAATAATTGTAATTGTTTAGCAATTTTTAAATCAGGAAGTTACTATTTTTAGACATCTAGGAGTTCCTCATTCTTTCATGGACAATGCCACAAATATCTCTAATTTTTTCTAAGTAACTTAGTGGAAAAAATAAAAGGCATAATACAGCATTGACTGTTAACTACAAATTTTGACATTCACAAATAGCTTTTGACTTTAAAGTAGACCTAACTGAAGCACTGCTTCCTATGTGTTAAGTGCTGGGATTTGGGTTTGGGTTTATTTTTCAGACTGATCACTTTGTAAAATTTTCCAAAGTCAGTATTAAAAAAAATCCACTCTTCCTTAGGTCATTAGAAGAAGTCCTGTAAAATACCCTGGTGCTAATTGGTCTGTAAGTCAGAGAATCAAGTATGAAATTAAGATATGTAAAAAATATAAGAAAAAAAGCTATGCTCTCTAATACAGTGTGGTTTAATTCCTTCAAGAAAAAATATTGTAATCAATTAGATATGTTTTTAGTATATCAATGTAAATAAATTAAACAAGGGAAATAGTAATTTTTGTTCTATTTATTGCTAACCTGCCAACATCTTTGTGCTTGTACAGAAGAGTGCAGATAAAAACTCTTCAGGACACATGAATTGTGCTTGCTGTGTCAGTGAACATTAGCTGAATATCTGGTCCAGATTGGACTTGAAGGCAAGGTATGACTTAATTTGCCTGTGCACAAACAAACGAGCAGGAAGAGTTAAAGCCTGAGAACATCCCAGAAAGGGTAAGGGCGTACCTAGAGGCTACAAGTTCTGAACTGGCCTAGTGCAAGTCACAAATGTTTTGCACCTTTTATGCTTTGAAGCTCTTCTGCTCTGGCATGTGTAGAATTGTCTGTGGAGTTTTAAGTACCCAAATATTTCTCTCAGTGCCTCTCTGCTGGGCTTTCTTGGTCTGCCAGAGATAAGACACCATGTGTCAGGTTCCCTGGTGAGATAAAAATTATATCAGAGCTGAATTTGGCCTAATCGCTGTCTCCATGAAATGGCCGTTAGTGTGACTGATTCTCAGTAGTGAAATACATCAGCTTTAGAAGATGAGTTGCCATCACCATTTCAGCAGATGCTGAATGATGGTTATCCAGGTTAACAGCTAGGTATTGACAGAGAAGTGCTCTGACTTAATGTCACAGACTTAGAGATCTGCAGATCTTCTAGATATCTAGGAGAATTATTAACAATGAGAACAGCTTCATTTTTGCAAACCTGCAACAAGCTTAGAGCTGGGCATGATGAATGATGTAGAAAATGCGAGTAGGAGGTGGCATGTTCTTGAACAGAAAGTTCTCCAGCATACTTCCCCACCTCCCTACGCGATCTCAGTTTTTAAATGTGTATGCGAATACACAGCTACTTGTCTGGTAGTGGAAAGACAGTTGTGGCTTAATATTAGAATCAATCTTCCCTTTCTTTTAAAAGTTCCCGAAGGATAAAATTGGAGAGTAATCTTTTTTTTTCTTTTTTTTTTGCCCCCAAAATGAAGATTAATAAGGCCTCACCTTATTGACATAATGTGAACAGTAGCATAAGTTTGTGAAACACTAAACAGAGATATAAGGATGCTGTTCCCTCTGAAAAACACACAGTATCAAAATTTTAAGCTTGGGAAAAAAGATACTGTTAAGACAAATAGAAGGTGACTTCTCTTAATGCAGTTGTTTTCTCTATGCACTGTTTTAGTTTTGCATAAAATATCTCCAGCTACCCTTCCTGAATTTAAAATATTTAGAGAATAATCGAAAAAATAATTTTCTAAAAATTGAAACCATCTACAGTTGCCTTCCTAGCTAACATTGTGTCTCTGGCTTGTTCATTCCTAACACTGATACAACTGATGAGTAATTGTTTCTCTTCTCCTTGCTTTATATTTGTAATTGTCCCTCAGTCCAGTCCTAGTAGGCACGCTTGATGTTTAACTGTTAATTAAAAAAAAATTATAATTTGACTCTCCAAAAGACAAAAGATTGCCCAGCTGTTACATGGATAAAAGAGAGCAGGATGGCAAAGCAGTGTTAACATATGTTATGAAAATTTAACTCTGGCTGGTGAAAGTTTTTCACTTCCTTATAAAATCAAAGTCGTGAATGAGGTCTGTAAACTGCCCTGAAGTGGAGTGAAATCCTGTATGTCCAGTCTAATCCTTAAGGCACCTAGGAAGCAAGCTGCCTAATCCAGTGCAGTGAATAAGAACAACAGGTTGAGCTAACCTAATAAAATTTTTAAAAAGCTATCTATAGTTCTGAGGCTCAGTATGTCTTACTATATTGTTTGTTTGAGACAAAACTGTGCATTGATTTCTTGTAATATGACAGAGGCTTATTCTGGCTTATTCTTTTGTCTTTCTTCATAGCTTCCAGTATCTTCCTGAGTGATATTATAAAGGTTTATATATCAGCTGGTTCTAACCTCTTAACATGCTTTTAATAACTGCCAGAGGTAGCATGTCTCTTCCACTACTTGTCACTTCTTGTTGCTACTTACTGTAGTTGCCAATTTCCAGCTGACAGGATGGCTAAGAGGAGAATTTGTGGCACTTGCTTGTTATTTTGTTTCTTTTTTCTAACTTTCTCACTCATGGGTTTTTAAGCATTTTTGCTTTAGAACAGGGCTATTTTTAATTGTTGAAGGAATATTCACTCAGTAAAGCTTTGACCAGGAATCCATAAACCATTTTGGTTCTGTATTCTAATTCAGAAGATGATCTGTCAGAATTAATTGAGAATGTCTTAATATAATCAAGTCCAGTTCATTAGGCAAACACTTAAATTATTAATTTAAATACTGGGTAGTTCAACAGCATTTATGCCAGTAACAAATACCAACGTATTTTAATTTTTAAATTCCTCCTGTGTACAGAAGTTGATGTCCTGCTATACCTACCGCTGTTAGACCTAAATAGTTTTCACCTTTCTAATGTTCTACCTTTTTGGAGTCTGTTAAAGTATTCTGTTCAAAAAAGGTTTATGAAATAAAAATGTAGCTTTTTCAGCACAGGGTACTTAAAATTAATCAAGCATAGAGTGTCATTTTCATCTTTGTAACTCTATTTTGGATGAAGTAGAGTTACACCAGAGATGAACTTGAACCAGGAAGTTAGTGTCACACCATTTCATTAATTTATAGAACACACTAAATTAATGTATAATTATTTAGCATAAATCTAGCTATTCCCATTGCTTTAGTGCAGAGAAAAATAATCTCTTCATAAAATGAACTAATTCCACTCCCATTTTAATCTAGGACACAGGGATTCCCTGAAAAAGAAATAAATGGGGGGGGAGGGGAGAAGGGGAATAAAAGATAAGGGAAATTGGTTAAGGGAATGGGAGAAGCAATAAAGTGAATAGTGATGGCTGTGAGCTGAGGACATAGCATGCACTCATTCAACAAAAGGCTGCACTCATTCAACGTATTTCATAGAATCATAGAATGGTTTAGGTNCTACAGGTCCTACTGGTCTGTCCCCATCTTTCTTAGAAGACCCCTTTAAGTATTGAAAGGCTGCAATAAGGTCTTCCCGCAGCCTTCTCTTCTCCAGGTTGAAAAAGCCGAACTCTCTCAGCCTGTCCTCATAGGAGAGGTGCTCCAGCCCCCTGATCATCTTCGTGGCCCTCCTCTGGACCCACTCCAACAGGTCCATGTCCTTCCTGTGCTGGGGACTCCAGAGCTGGATGCAGCACTGCAGGTGGGGTCTCACCAGAGCGGAGCAGAGGGGCAGAATCCCCTCCCTCGCCCTGCTGCCCACGCTGCTTTTGATGCAGCCCAGGATACGGTTGGCTTTCTGGGCTGCGAGTGAACATTGCTGGCTCATATTCAGTGTTTCATCCACCAGTACCCCCAAGTCCTTCTCCACAGGCCTGCTCTCAATCAACCCATCACCCAGCCTGTATCCATGTTTGGGATTGCCCTAATCCAGGTGCAGGACCTTGCACTTGGCCATGTTGAACCTCATGAGGTTCACCTGGGCCTACTTCCCAAGCTTGTCCAGGTCCCTCTGAATGGTATGCCATCCCTCAGGCATGTCAACAGCACCATTCAGCTTGGAGTCATCTGCAAGTTTGCTGAGGGTGCACTCAATCCCACTGTCTATGTTGTTGATAAAGATATTAAACAGTACTGGTCACAATTTCTACTTTCTGCTCTCTGAATTGCCCACCTTGGCAACCTTAGCAGTGTTTGTGCGCAGGGTTTTGTGTGATTGTCTGGATTATGCTTGCCTTAAACCATACCTGCCTGTGTGGAAGTGTGAGTAGATTCTCTGGGGCTGATATATCTACTTGTGAAAACACAGGTAAGTTGAGTAAAGGTGTGACAAGTGTCTTTGCCTGGTGTTCCAGGGGCATGTGCTGTACTAGGTTGAGGACTAGCAAAGGGTATTCTCTTCACATAAAACAAGTGGAAGCTGGGAGGCATGCTGCAGTAATTTCTAAGCTATGTTTGCTGATGGGCTCAAAGAGCCTGTTGTAAAGCTACAGTGTTGCCATATGTCACCATTACTGTGCGAATTTTAATACACATTTAGTTGGGGTTTTTTTAATTATTATTATTGCAAGAACTTAACTTTGGATTCGATTGTAGTTCTTTACATTCAGTTTCACTTAGCCTTTAAATATAATTACATTGTATGTCCAGTTTCTAGTCTTCATTTTACTAATTTGAAATGCTCTTAAGTTGTTTTGGTCTTTTTTTTTTTTTTTTAAACTATAATAGCATGATCAGGTATGGCACAGAGTATTGTTATCATCCTTAATAATTGAGTGCGGCTGCATTTTTTCTCTTTTCATGTTAACTGGAATATTAAAAATATATGTTTAATAGTAAGTCTTTGCCATTTTTTAATTTGTAGCTTGTATAGGTTAAGTTTGTAGAAACATTTCGTTACAAGAAACAGGGTCTTCACCCTCATTGTTTTCTGTGTTGCTGGAAGGAAAATATATCTGAAAAGAGGAAGCTTCACTTAATAAATGGTATTTACAGAATTAACTAAAAGAGCATTCAAGGTGAATGTTGCATTTTGAGCAGGGCAAGGATCAGTAAGCAATACCAAAGAGGTGGATTTTAAAAATCCTTCCAAACAGAATGTGTATGGCATCAGAGAAGGCACGGAAACTGAAATTAGTTTCACAGATAGAGCAGAAAGTACTGGAAGAAGGCACAGAAATGTGTGGGCATCATCTTTAGAAAAGTCAAATCAGCTGGGCAAAAGTGTTTAGCACCAACATTCAGCTGACAAACAGGCATACCAAGTCCCATCCTTTTAGCGTGAGTCACTCAGTTGGCCTCTGGCTTGCACGCCTCCCTTTGGTGCCAATTGCACGTACACCACCTGAACAACTTGCTGATTCCTGTGTATCTGCAGAATCCATGTGTTAGGGCTAGTCAGGAGCACATGACACGTGAGGCCCAGCAGCAAGATGCAAGTGGCAGTGGTCTACTACTCTCGGAGATGTGTCTCTTAGCCGGATGCACACAGAACAAAGCTTGGCAAGAAGGTTTGTTCCCCAATAGCTTTACACCAGAAGTCCTCTCCTGTCACTTGATCTAGCTCACACATAAACACACACACCCATGCACACACACACGTGCATGCAAGCACCTTCACATGGTGGCTTAGCACACCTATTATGTGACCTGCCAAGCATGCCATTTTTGCCTTTCATCACATATCCTAGTATGTACAGTTTCATGTCAGTACTTTTAACAGTTCAGAAGCCTGGCTATGGAGAAATATTATATATGTAATAGTGCTTGGCTTGTACTTAACTAATTTTATGAGTCACATATTTAGATTTAAAATTTCCAATGTTGTATTTCATCTGGTAGAAATAATTAAAGGGGGAAAATTAACCAAGAAGATACTGTGAGATTAATTTTTTTAATTATTTTTTTTTAGATTAACTGGTTTAGATGATTCTGTTATTGGAAATGGGATGTAAAACTACTCTAGAAGCCTTCCTAGACAATACGTTTTTATTTAGCCTTATATTACTGGTATAATAATGCCATGTTTTATATGCCTACTTAATACTTTTTACACCTCTCTGATAAGATTTCTGCCAAAGAAATATAAATATTTTTCTTTTATCACCTTTTATTCTATATGGCAAAAGCAGTCCATAGTTATATCTGAGTCATTTCTGTTCTCTCTTGTCTTTCTTGAAAGTTTAGTGTTTAATGAGGAGAGGGCTAAAGAGACTTTATTATCTATCTTTCCCCCATTAACCCTATCTTCCATTCCCTTTTTACAATGGTACTATTTGACCTCCCAATCTAATATGTGTTCCCTTCAAAATTTGGATGGTGTCAAAGAGAGGGGAAAACCAAGAAAAAGTTAATGAGGTGGCAGTGGGAGCTTAAGCATCTTTCCCAAATGTTTCATATTTCTGAACAATTTTGACTCCATAACTTCAATGACTGTTAAAAAGCACTAACACTAAGCAGCAAATAGATTAAGCAAACCTCTTGTGAACAAGCCACAGTTCAGATGTTATTCATGCTATTCAGGGTGTGTGGGCACACCTCTGTATTTGAGTGGAAAAGGACACAGAAAGTATGACAAAACTGAGTCATTAAAAGAAACATAGGTTTAAATTTTTTTCTGCCTCAAACAATTTCCTGAGGAAGATTTCCCCACACAATCAAAGGAAGGAAAGAGCATGGATTGTATTAGAATTTATGTATCCTAAATTCCA
>VZTV01058153.1:6762-31192 GCA_013400875.1 Anhinga rufa | reverse complement strand
GTGTGCATGTGCATGCATCTGTGCATGTAGGGTGGCTGGGACAGTGGCGAAGGATCCGTTTGTGAAGATCAGCAGTTCTCTGTGCTTTTATCCCAGGCAAAGATTACATTTAACTCCCAGGGGTCTTTGCTTCCTCGGATCCTTTTCAGACTGAGTCACTGTAGCACTGCAGATAGTTTTGGGTGTCCTTTCATTTTTTTTGACAGTATTAAATATATGCCCCAGTGAGCCATAAATCAGTGGTTTATCAGAGAATAAATCATATCTGTAATAAGGGACCACTTCTTTTTAATTGGACAGTGCATTAAATTAAACAGATACACTTCCTCAAAGAATACGAAAATGTGTCAGCTAGCCTTCTTTAATGAATTTTAATTTTAAACCACCTTTTCTTTGAGAGAAAAGCTATTTTCTCCCATCTCTCCAGTAAAATTATATTCTAACTGGAGGATTTGCTGAGTTTTATGGGTTATTGTATTCGCACCACTTTATCTTTCATTCCTACAGTAATGTGGCAGCTTTTCCTCCAGTTTCGAATTGGTTTATGTTGAGATGAGTCTTTCAGCGAATGAATATTTGTGTGCCTCTGTGTGTGTGTGCGTGCGCAAGATGTCCGCATGTTTGTATGTGCGTGAGTGTACAGACGTGCACATGTGTAAATAGAAAATGCAGGTTTCTGACTCCAGTTGCGGGACCCAGCCCACCCTGACTAAGTGCTATGTATGAGAATTGCTTATACCTTCTGGCTCAGGCAGCGATAAACCTTTTACCCCAAGAACAGCAACTAAACAGAGCAGAGATATGCTGGTAAAACTTCTCTTAGAAATGGTGAGACTAGAAATTATGCAAACGTGGTAAGGCTGTATCCAAAGCATTTCTGCAAATAGACCGTGCCAGGTCACAATTCTGTTCTCAAAATCTTTTATTCATTTGCTGGTGGATAACGGGTTGAATCAGATTTTATTTGTTGAGAGCATTGCCGCAAAAGAGAAGGCACCCCTAACATCTGCCTGAATCCTGGAGAAAATCTCTGCACTGGAAGTACTCTCCTAGCTGACTTTTAAATAATTCAGGCGATGTTTATGCTGAGCAGCAACCAAAGGGAGTAAATTCCTTGGGAAGAGGAGGAGGACTAATGTTTTTTTTTAGGCAAGCATGGACCATCTGATCAGGGAATGGAACAATGCAATGTGTTAAAGGATAGGAGACGCAGCATGAATGAGGTAAAATTGTAAAATAGAGATGACCTGTTTTCTTGCTCCTTCTCATTCAGATCACAACTTCTTCAGGGCGGCAACAACTGACCAAGAGTTGGAATTCTGTCCTTTAGGAAAATCCTGACATTTTTGACATTTTCTTTTTAGCAGAGCTGGTGCTTTGTCACAGACCAGGAAGAGCTGAAAAATTCTGTTCCGAAGGGTTGTGCTTTGCAGATGGCTTTTGTGTCACCTGAGGTTAGGCATCACATCTGAACAAGTCAGCTGGGAGCATTTGTAGCCGATGAAAAAAGATAAGCCTTTAAGGAGGTGATGGATCCCATTGCAGGAGAGGTGTGCAAGGGCTGCGGTTCATGTGCCGTTCCCTCCATGGGGCCAAGGCTGTGGGATCTCCTACCCCACATTGCTTTGATGCAGGTAGGGATGAAGTCCTGAAGCCTAATGGGGGTTGCCGGCGGTTGGTGAACAGGGAAGAACAGGGTTACAAAGTACAAAGAGCAGGTCTTCCGTAAGGTATCTAAGGCAAAATAGATGACTTCCACACAAAAAAAAAACAAAACAACAACCCCGAAACCAAAAAAAACCCCAAACTTTTTCAGTAGCCACCTTTTCCATTAAAAAATGGCCCTGACATCCCCCCCAGGAGGTGAGTACAGAGCAGAATAGGAAGGAGGCATCTGGTTGCATTGGTCACCCTGGGCTGTCCCCCATCCCTTCCGTGGTGAAGACAGCCGTCTGGGAGCCAGCCGGACCAACTCAGCGTCACCTCCCCTCCTGCTCGACAACAGCACTTGGCGAAGTCAGCCGACATTCTCAGGTCTGTTTGCTACTGGGTGATGGGTATTAACTTCGGATACGGTTGGCTGTACACCCTCAACTCCACCAGTGTCGTGCAGCATCATGGCCCCACTGTTTCTCTCTCATAAAATAAACGGGCTCTGCAATAATTTTCTTCTGGATGTGCTGATAGTGAAATCCTTATGAATTTGAATGTCTTCTATTATTTTCAGCTCATGCTTATATTTTCTACCAACACCTTGGGTATGATTTCCCTCCCCTGAGTGCCCAGCTGGGTCACTGTAGGTAATAACTGGTTATTAGCTCTGGGCAGAGGCAGCGTGCATTTCCAACCAGGCATGAGAAGATATTACAGACAGAAATGTAACGTTATTTGAAATTTTTTGTCCTTGGTGGGTTTAGAGTAGGTATTATTTTCTTTTTTGTTTTGCTGGTTAAATTTCTAAGAAACTAAAGGCCTAGAAACATACAGAAAATTATTTATCCTTGTCATCTTAATTCATATCTGCTCTAATATGACTGTTTCTTGGTGCCATCATTTGTCTTGAAATGCTTTGAAACCATAGCTCTTTTTTCTTTCTCTTTTGCTTTTCTGTTAAACTCTGGAGTAGTTGAATGAAGACACTCGCCCAGATCTGTATGTTTCTTACACAAGTCTTTAATTGTTCTGCAATTTGAAAAGTAAAATCAGACTGCATGGTCATCATCGCATATAGCACATTAAGCCTTGGAGCTTAATATTATATATAATGCACGTTTCTTCCTGCATAATGAGATTGTGAAATCTAGAAGACAGCTTTTTTTTTTTCAACAGAAAGCTTCCAAAATAAAAAAAAAAAAATCCCCAATGAAGTGTTTGGGGAAATGCTTTGTTTAAATGCCTGTCAGTTAACCAGATTGGTCAGCTGAAATTAAGGTATCTTCTCAAAGCAGGACTCTGCCATCTCGTCCCACGTTGCTACAGCTGCTATCTATTGTGACTACCAGGATGCACCTGGGTCCTAACATCTTCTTGCTAGCGGAGCCGCAGCTTTTGCAGGGACCCAAAGGGCCTCTAAAACAAACGAGGAAGTAGACGACTCTCCACGGAGTCTTGTCTGCATTAGGAAAATCCTGCCCAAATTTCGACGCTGTCTTAACACAAGTGTAATAACAACAATATAACACAAGAGCAGTAGGCAGGGAGCGGTATGCCATCTAGTGTGCATTGTTCAGTTAATAAAATACTTATTTACTGCTTAGCTGAAAGCATTGCGTCCTTCTGCTCTGTGCGGTTTAACAAGGCTGCCTTCAGTTTTTGCACAGTACTTAGAGCTTACATAACTTTTCAAGGCTGGGCACACCCTATGCCAGTTTTAAATCCAGAGGCTTGGCACAGGAGCACGCGGACTGCAAGGAGGAACCTTTCAGGCTGGTGTTGGCGAAGGGTTTGCTCCTCCTTCATCAGCGAGCAGCTGAATGGACCAGCAACAGGGATATCAAGGCAAACCAACGCAGAACATCTGGTTTCCTCTGTCTTTGCCATGGAAAGATCCACCATGAGATTCCCTCTCCTCCAGTTCACACTCAGCTTGTCCTGATCTAACGCCAGTGTCACCCAGCATCATCGCCGGGTCCTACAGGGAAGGTGCCTATGGGTGCAAGACGAGATGGGTCCTCAGGGGTGCACATGAGCTCCACCCCACCTCACACCAAATCGCACCAGGATGATGAGGCTGCCCTCATGGGGGTGCAGAGAGGTGCTGGAGGACACCCCAAAGCCCTCAGGAAGGCTAGCACCCCCTTGCTGGCTTTGGGTGTCGTGTCCAACCTGCTGGTAGGGAGCAGGGAGGGTGACCACCTCCTGGGGAAGGCAGGGAGGGAAAGCTGGGACGTGAGACCCCACCCTGGCACGTGGCCAGGAATGGCCTTCTGGTGTGATGTGCTCTTGGATTTTATTTAAATCAGTAAGACGAGAGGACAGTTCAGAGCACTGGATTAATTCCACTTTCTCCCTCTCGCTCTCTCTTTTTTTATTAGGAAAATAAAAGAGACTTTGAAATATTAAGAGAGAGTGGGATTAGAGCCCTCTCCTGCTACCCCAGTCTTTCCTCCCCTATTAATTTCCACTTGATTAGAATTCTTTTTGAAGTATTTAAATAGGGACAATAGGAAAAAGGGAGGGTGAAGTTATTGAATATCAGTTAAACTGTATTAATATAAGCTCAGTTCCAGCTTTTATATAGATACTTCATATATATGTATAGTTTCCACTAGGAATAAAGTAGATCTATCCCTCCTCCCCTACCTAAAGTAATTATGATTTTTAAAAAAACTATAATGAAACTCTTAAACTTTAATAGCCCATTTATAAATCCCCAGCTTAAAATTTAAATGCTTTAAAAAAAGTTTTAGAACTGTAGAAATTTGATTTTTTTCTCTGTTTTTACATAAGAGACACTTTTATACCGTAAAACTTTTGAAGCTGAACAGCATTTCACGAACAGTCACCCCTGACCTTGGTGGAAATTGGGGTGCTAAGGGGCCAGTAAGGAGGACGTAGGGCTTTCTGTGCTAGCATGGGCAAGTGGCGGTACTCACCCTTGTGCCAGCAAGATGGTCCCAGTGGCCTCACTGGGGTCTGGAGAACAGCTGGAAAACAACTTGTCTCTGTGATGGCCAGCACCCCAGTGCTTCACCATTATATTGGGTGTGATACAGAGGCCCTGAGCTTTTATTTTTTAGTGGAGGGTAAATCCAGGATTGCCAATGGATGGTCTGGGGTCCCTGCAATAGACAGCACTGGGTGTCCATGTCATGGTCATTTTGCACCTCCTGCCAGAAGCCGAGCTGTTCTTTGGGGTTTTATTTATAAATCAGTGCTTTTATAAACCAGATTTAGATATCTCCATCCAGATTCATAAATCCTCTCAGCTAACCTAAGAACTGCAGTTTGATTTACAAGGCATGACTTTTCACATCAGATTTAACTCTCTGTCTGACTTCTGAAACATTCGATTGGCTTAGAAGTCAGGAAATAGATTTACAAATCCTAAAACAGATTTACAAATCCTAAAACACAATCACAAGTCATGCCAATAAGTTCTAAGCAAAAAAAAAAGAAAAAAAAAAGTGTTCATTTACAAATCTTTTCTTTGCATTAGGAATACAAGAGACTGATTTATAGCCCAGGACTCCGAGGTCCTGTCACCTTTATGATCAGCTGTATAGATCCTGCTCTTCCATTTGAATGCAGAACTCCAATCTGTAAATCTCAGTTGGCTTTTCTAGCTCTGACCGAGCCTAACCTCTAGCTAGGCTGTAGGATACAACAGGGGCTGGCATGAGTCCCACCATTATCACAAACCCCCATGCCCAAGAGATGACCACAAGATGACCATTGCTGCCACCTATGAGAACACAACACCAACCATGCCAGGAGGAGGGACACAATTACTGTGGCTGCAATGGAAATCTTGTTAAACTGAAGATGCTTAACGAGAAGGCGGCAGTTACCCAAGGAGGGGATGTATTTAGGGATGTGCGTTCCCCTCTCTGATGGGTTGTGGCACATCCTCAGAAGTGCTGTGATTCACATCCTCTCCACGCCGCAGCGCTCCTCTATCCCATCTCCTGGGACAAGCTTAGCACCAAAGTAATCACAACTCATGGTCTTGTGCTCTTATAAATGCATTGGAAACAGTCCAGCTGATATATTTTCGTGGTGCTTCCATTGTGGCTTGATGGGCCCTGCTTGAAGGGGAAAGAAAAGGAATTTTCTATCTGCCTGTGGATAATTTGTTATACAGCATTTTCAAAGTGCCATGTCATTTCTCTGAAGTGGTTGACCTCTGTACCAGATTCAACAAATAAACACTCTGTAATTCAGCTGTTTCCCTTGCAAATTGTTGCTAATGACGCAAACTCCCATCTTCCATAATGTTTTGGAGAGCCTTAGAGGAAAAAATAACTTTTCCACAATGTCTAATGTTAAAATGTGCAAATGCACCTTCATAATTCAATGATTTATATATTTTTTTTTACTCCTTCGTCTTCCAGATATACATCATAAAGCAACAACTGGCACTAATTCATTTTCCCCTTTGCAATCACCTTTAAAGGAAAAAGCAGCAAGGGTTTTCTACCAGGTGTAAACATGAGGAATAAAAGGCCAGATAACAATGAGGATTTCATGAAAACCCACAGATATGGGCATCCAAGTGTAAGGCCTGCAATTAAATGATGGACAGCAATTTTCAGGTGACATTTTGTAAACAGAAAGCTGAAAAATGCAGCCTGAGAGTCAGCTTTGGGACAGGAACATGAGAATCTAGAGGAGGTCAGTGAAGGAAGCACAAGTCACCAGAAAGCTTGGTCTTATTTATTAGAAAGAAACAATCAATTTAAGGAATAATCCCACTACCACCACCACCCCTTCAGTCTCCTGAGGTAGGTCTTCATTAAAGGGAGGGTTTAGTCCATGGGCACAGATTTTCATCCCTTCTCCCATTTTTTTGCGCTGGTTGGGCTGTGAGTTGGGACTATCTTATAGATGCTGGTGGGACTTGGATTGCAAAGCAATGCCAAGATCCTCCTCACCTGCTCTTTGAACTGGACTTTGCATCATTTGCTCATTCCCTTCCTGGCATAAAATAAATAAAGGATCCTTTCCTAATTAAGAAACACTTGGCACTCATGATGCCCTGGCCTAAACATTGCCTAGATGCAAGGAGAAAGAGTCAGTCCCTTGGAGTCTGGCTTTCTTCCTTACACTAAGATGCCTAAGAAAATGCCATTTCCATTCCCCTCCTCCAGAGACGACTTCTGTCTAATATTATTATACTTTCTCCACCCACTCCTTCCACCGTGTGCCCTCAGGAGCTAATAATAATATTGCAAACCCTGTAATAAATATTGCGATCACTGCCTAACAGGCAGTCTAAAAAGGCTGAGGATAAATAAATATAAAAAAAAAAGACTTTTCCCATTTATCTGTGAGCATATGTGTGTGCGGAGAGAGGGAGAGAGAAAAGAGTTAGCTATTAAAGATCCCGCATAGCCACAGGCAAATTCTAGCATCCTCTCCTTGCAGAGACCTTTTTTTTTTAAAGCAGAGATTACTCTGGCGGTTCAAGGTGCTATCGAGCTCTAACCAGGGACAATTACAAGGCTCCAGTTGGAGCGTCTGAGACGATGCTTACGTCTGATAAGGTTGAAGGGGAATAATGGAAGGAGGGAAGTGATAATGACCTGCTGAATGGGTGGGTTGAGGTATCATTGCCATAGAGCCTGGAGATAGAAGCAGCTGCTGGTGCAGAGACGATGTGGTTTTTTTCCCTTTTTTCCCCATTTTGTTTCTATTTTCCCTACATAAGAAAAAAAAAACCCTCTCTGAACATACACTTCAGAATGATTTTTTTTCTCCTAGCTCCAAGCAACGCTAGTGATACCACTCACCAACACATTTTATGCCTTAAGAGCATTCATAAAACAGGCCTGCGTGCCTTGCCTCTCTCATCACTCAGTTCAAGAGGTTCGGAGACCATTTTTTCTGTTCTCTTCCCATCACCACTTTACTAAGGACCAGACTAGACCCTCAAGCTGCTCTCAAAGCACCCAAGGAATGACTAACTCAGCACCCTGTGCCTCACAGGGTGAGCTAAGCCAGGGAGCCAGGGGTTTCCACCCCAGTGTAGATGAGAGAGAGGAGCAATCTCTGCTTTCAGGTCCTGCGGTCTTCCACATGACACTGGTCCTCCGTGTTTTCTTGGGGGCTGGGATCCTAAAGACTGGACATGCTTCCCTGATGGCCTGGGAGCAAAAAAAGTTGTCTGGCTTGCTCTTCTCCATCATTCACATGGAGGGCGACCAGCCAGCAAACCCAGTCATCAGCAAGGGATGAACCCTGCCACTGGGCTGCCTTGCACACCCCAAAGTGGGCTGAACCCTGCCTTAACCCTCCCTTCCACTCCCTTGCTGGCCTGTTCTCAACAACTTGTGGGCCATGTCCTGGTCTTCATAAAACTAGTATTGCTAGTAGACCACGGAGAGTGTTGATGAAGATTTTGTTATATTTTTGGCTGAGATTTCTTTTCCTAGGCCAGATTCTAGCTGATAACAAATTTGGTGTATTTAAATAGCTAACAAACAAACAAAGTCTATTGTTTTGTTCCTTTGATTATGAGACTTTTCTCTCTGGCAGATGCTTTTACGTCTGTCTTTCCATTTTGGAAGTATAAAATTAGATCAGGATTTTATTTTTCTTCTTTTATCAAGGCAAGACAGAGTTGCCTCTGTCTTTTCCTCTGTACCACTGAAGGCCAGCAAGTACCATCAAAAATCCCTCTTTGGGAAAGAGGGATTTTGGAAGAAAAAACAAATGAAATCTTTCTTACATTGGAGGTCCAAACCCCACTCTGAAGTACACAGATATGGAGGTCCTTTTGTAAAGAGAACACACACACAATGCATTTTTGCTTAGCCCAAGAAAAGATGCCTACAGTTTCCTGCGAGTCAGACAAATCCTGGCCAGTGGTGTGGAAGATCTCCAGACAGCATCCAAGGGAGCCTTTTGAGGGGTGGATTGAATCACAGAAACACGTAGTTATTTGCAGCTATGTCTTGACCAAAACTTGCAGAGAGATGGTGCCAGACACATATCAAACCTCCAAACTATGTCATTTGCTTTAAAGAAATCACAGCACTACTTTTGGGGTGGGATTTCTCTCACCTGCCTTTAAATACTGACAGTGTCAATTAGCTGAGTTGGGGGGTCCAAACTCATGTTCCAGCCCAGGGAGACAAACACTCCTTCATGGATTACAATTCATCCAGCCCTCTTGAGATGGGATGGACTGTGGTCCAGAAATGACCATTTCCCTCTGCAGACTCTAGCATGAGCATAAACAAAGAATTCAGGTGTAAACAAGAACTCTGTTCACCTCTAAAGGCAATGAGGTAAGCCCACCTTTGAAATATAATTTGCTTGCCTCCTAAGTTTTAAACCAGTAGAGATCTGCATTTTCAAGCAGGTCTTCTCAGTCAGATGGTATTGAGTCTGGTGTATTCACATGACTCCAGGATCTGGGGCTTTAAGGGAGATAGGACAAGTTATCAGAAGAACAAGAGATGATAACACTATGAACTTAACAACCCCACTCGTGTCTGTGTCATGAGAGACCCCTCTCTTTTGACACATGTGCTCTGACCATACCTCACTGGGTGATAGCAATTTGGCAAGTCGGAGGATTGCTTACCTTTGTAGGTCTTCAACCCCCTTCTCCCCAGACACATGGGACTGCAGGCATCAGAGGGAACAATTACTGGGGTTAGTGGACCAGGGATACCTGCAGAGTCATTTAACAGAGGCACGGGTGCTCTCAGTGCGTCATTGCAGGGCAGGAGACCCCAGGGATAGATCTACCCAGAGGGACAGCGCGCATTCCTGCGTGCGGAGCCACCACCACCCCTGCTCGCTGCTTGGTTCCCTTCCCCAGCTTTCAGTGGGATGTGGAGGGCACTTAGAGCTGGGTCTTGTGGCTGGGTCCAGAAGCAGGATAGTGCTGGGGGGGAGCTGGAAAGAAGATATGAGCATGAAATGCACCCAGAGAAGACCAGGCACCCACAGCACATCTTTACACAGAGGGCGCATAGAGGGTACATTTCAATTTCTTAATTAAAGCAGAAAGACGAAAAAGTAGAAAAAGCTGTGTCATCTGCAACAGTTGAAGATATTTGGTGTTTCTTCCTTGCTACTTCAATTTACTCTTCCTCCATGCCAAGTGGAGCAAGGCCCCACCTTGAGCCTTTGGGTGAGCTGAGAGCACACAACTCAGTGATTGAAAGAGCCGTGAATTTCTGTATGAGCTTCACACAAGCTTCCTGCTCTTCTCCAGCACATGCCTTTTCAGAGAAACAGGCAAGAGAAAAGAGCAGGTAATAGATGGGGAAATGCCTTTCTGCTCTCTGCCATTGTATTGGACTAAAATAAAGGAGCTGCTGTGTGATGCCAGGAGAAAGGAGATGATATCAGTCTAGGTTACTAAATCCAAATGCATTTCAACCAAGATCAGTTGCTTTAAAAAAAAAAAAAAGGAAAAAAAAGAAAAAAAAAGTTTATTTTCTTTCCAGCTCTTCGAGCTGAATCTATTTGGTGTCAGGCTGAAAGAAGACAGCGTGTAAGTAACTGAGAAAGTGTTTACTCAGTGAATTAGTTCAGCTTTCATTGTGCACAGAGGATTATGGCCTCAGCAGTGGATGAGCTCCATTTCAGGCTGGAGTGGCTCACTTAGCTACCTCCAGGGCAGGACTAATTATCATAGGACTTAGGCCATTAAAGGGCTTTAACTACGAGTGCTCTGTCCCAGGTCTGGATTAACTGTTTGCCTAGAGCAAACCGCCCAGATAACCATTCAGCCTAATGGTCTGCTTTGATTTCTCTGCCCCCGCTGCCACCCCTTTCGCCTTTAAACTTTACATTATTGGCAGATCTGGAACAATAGCTGAGAATATTAATACCATTGCTGCAAAATGTCAAAGGGTTTTTGTTACAGGTTTATTTTTTCCCTCTTTTGCTTTATCATTGCTAAGGCAATTTTAGGAAGTACTATCTTGCATGACAGAGAGCCCTTACCTGACTCAGGTGGATTAAGAGGGGCTGCTCAAAAAGCATGACCCCCAAGGGAAAATACCGAAATGCCCACAGAGCCCAGCTCTGTCTTACTCTGTTGTCTACATGACAATAATTGTGGCAGAAGGTACTCTGCATAGAAATAGCAAAAGACTATTGTGCCCCAAGGCACTAAATAGCCAAGATGAGCACTGAGTTATTACCCTACTTCACAGAAGAAGAGCTGGGGTACACAAGGTTTAAATGGCTTGCCCAAGGTAACAGATGGAGAATGTGGCAGTGGCTGGTCTGCTCCTTATTATTAAAAATATACTTGAAAAATTATCTACTGATCCTTCTTTAACACCAGCCTTCTCAGCTTCTCTGGTAGCATATCAGCACATCTGGGCAGTTTTCAGGCTGGTCGGGGGTGACTGAAAGAGATACAACTCAAGACTATAAAATGAGATGCAGCTTGGGCAGGCAGCCCCTTCCAGTACAAGACCTCAGGACGGCACCAAAGGAATCTAGTGGGTGGTACGCTGGAAACAAAATAGGTGGTTCTTCACACCACAGGGCTGGGCAGCACCTTGTTTCTGCTGAAAGTATGTGGGTTCAGAGTTGTGGAGGAAAAAAATTCCTTTTAAAAGAGCTTGTACAGAAAGGTAGAGTGGGTGGACTTCTTGCCTGCTCCTCCGTTCATGCTCGTAGCCATTAGGCTGCAGAGGTGCTGTCCTTCACACTGGTTATCTCTGCCTTGCTTCTGTCTTCTACTCTGACCTGTCTGTGTCCCCTCAGTACGATACTTAAGGCACCAGGGAGACAAGTCTATAGGACTTCTTGGCACCATTTGATGGTGGAAACGTTGGCAGTGAACTCATGCCTCTTCATCCCTAGAGTACCATCCTTATGACAGTTTTTCCTTTCTGCCTTCCAGTTTTACACAGTGAAGGAAATACCGTTTAATGCCAAACCCTACATTGAGTACACATAGCCCAATATGGCAACCAATTACAGGCACAGATGGTCTTATTCATGTGAGTAACTCCGTTGTTTTGGAAAGAGTATTTGTCCAGTCAAAGCCCATAAAATCCATGACAGCACAGATCAAAAGCTGGAACATATATTTGTACTCCTCCAAGTAGAATCATAAAGGTTTGAAAAGATCTAGGATCATCAAGTCTAACCATCTTACGTCCTTCACAAATATATAAATAAAACAGATATTAGTGCAAAACAATATATACAAATCAGTATGATTCTTGCGGCACTTCTCTTCCTGTTGTTACCAAATTATCAGAGTGCTGCTCAGAAACATGCTGTGTACACAGTGGAAGACAGCCCTGACCCAACCAGACAATGGTTTTAGATGGGCAGTAGATATAAGCTTCATATGTTCATAGCCTTCTCAAACTCAGGAAGGTTATATCTATGTAAGATTAAACACATCCTCAAAAAGACAAGACAGATGTAAAGCAAAGGCCCAAAAAGGATGGTTGGCTCAGCAACTGGGCACAGCCCGCATAGATTAAACCCACTCAGATTATCTCAATAAAGTCAAGCACCTGCAACCAGGGTTTGCTGATGACATGGCCTTGAACCCTACTGAAGCCTGGGGACAGGCTCTGGTATGGACCTGTGCTGGAGCCCGCACCCTCGCCAGGGCTCCTTCACGCCTTCTCGTTCCTGGCATGCTGGGAACATGCAGCATTTGAAAGCAGTGCCTGTCCAGCAAAGGGTGTTTCTTCCTCCTTTGATGCTTTTCCTCATCCCTGTGTTCACAGCCTTTCTTGGCTAACTAGATTCTGCACTTTATAGTCCAGCTGACAGCTTTCGCAGCGTTTTTCAGAGCTCTGAAGTCTCTTGCAGATGTTTGAAACACGCCAAAATTGTGTTCTGCTGCTTCGTCTATATGGAAATTGTCTAATTTCTGCCTTCCTCTGATCTCTTACTCTGAGGATAATGGGGTTTAGTACTTCCCCTTCTTGCCCCTGCTGCAGGTGTGAACCGGAATACAAGACAAACTGCTTGCTGGAGTGCAAGTTATTTGTTGTTTGCAGATGAATGGATCTGGTTTTCATTTCCTGTGATTCTGAGTATTAAATTCCTCCCCCTTGTCATTTACCCATTGCTTGACATCTTCTGCTTTCAAGTCATTCATTCCTCATTGCATCTGAAAGCCATAACATTGAAGCCCATCAAGAAAAACATAACTGAAGCAACTCACTAAGAAAAAAAGAGGCAGGTAATTGTGAAACAGCAAACAGGTACCTTTGAAAAAAGGCATTTCCCAGAGGAAAAGTAGACTGTCTGAGGATTTCGTCTCTCGGTACCAAGGAAGCTCCAAGCCTGGCTGAAACATCTGCCTATGAAACCTACCAAGAAAGCCACCAAAATAAAAGTCAGAACTGGAATAATCTAGGAGCAAGCAAATCTTCTCTGTCCTCACTGAGAGAGATGAAGACTGTGCTTCAGAGGCAGCGAGAACACCACTCAGCACAGTGAGACCCTGACCTGCTTTGTAGCAGACAGGGATAACTGCAGTGAGACAAGAACCCCAGACCTAAGGCCAGACAGAGGAAGCATGTTCTGGTGCCTCCTTCTCCTGTTTAGCAAATGTAGGTTTCCCACCTTCCAGTGAAACTGCAATTAACTTGTAAACGTATGCTACAAAATTAATTTTCCACCAACTGCTGTTCCATAACTAAGAGGAAATAAATCAATGAAACACCAACGTGAGCTCTGATACGGCCTTCGCGACAAGCTCTGCACTGATACAAAAAAAAAAACCTTATGAAACTAATAAGCCCATCGTTGCTTACACAGAAAGAGCCCAAGGACTAAAAGGATTGCAAGCCCACTTGGAGATACTCCGTCCTAAACACTCCTGCCTCTAACACAGGCAACAGGGGTAGGAAACAGGAGGCTGAACTTTACAGCCAGGTCAGCTGTTGTGCAGCACTGTGTTGAGGTTGAACTAAAACAGTATGAGAAAACTCAGGTGTGAGTCCATGTTCTGAGAAAGTGGTCCTTGCTTTGGAGAGACAACCAGCTTTCCATAGTCAGGTGTACTTGATGCTGACCTCCAAGCCTGTGCTAGGTCTCTTCATCCCATGTCTGGAGGCTGGACAGATGGTTTTGACAAGTGTCCCGCTTACTCTGAAGAAAAAAGTATATGCCAAGAGCACAGCAAAAGAAGGTGTACCAAGCATGAGTAATATGCTACGTAGGCTGTGGATTGGGACAGATTTGCTTTTTTCAGCTCTAGTATTTCTCACATTTCAGCAGGAAGCTCCATCCTTTTGCTACGATCCAGGTCTGTCCTTGCCATCTGAACTGGGATGACGGCTGTAGCTACCTGCCTGCAGCAGGTAATACCTGCAGAGCTAATACCTGCTCTGAACCACTGTGACATACCAATCACACACCAGGCCCACCTGGCTGGCGTGGTGTATCCTTAGCCCAGACCCAGAGTTTATTCCCCAGTGTCTTCCACTTTTGGTGACCACAAGGACACACATTGTTCCTATCTCTTCAGCAGGATTTTCGTATTACAGCTCAAGAATCTTAACTAAATTAAAGGTGTTCTTGCACATCCACTCTGGGATCTGTTGCAATGGGATCCATTAGATCCCTAACACATCCCAGTGCTGCAGTCAAAAGACTGCAGGTGGATGATGGCTCTGATTGACTGGGATTATGAGGTCTTTGTGGTTTTATACACACTCCTCTATGGTAGAAGAAAACAAGTTTGCCACCAGGTATTGTGAACAGATTCAGTTCCTGGCGGCAAGTGAGAAAAGTTCATGCTGCAGATGCAGAAGACTTTAGTCATGGTGAGAAGTATCTGAATACATTATCCACTCAGAGATGGGTGTTTTCTGAAGGCTGGCTCTACAGAAGACAGGTGTGCTGAGAAACAGAGAAAAGACTCTTGAAACAAAGAGCAAGATTAGCTGGGAACTGAAAACAGCTGCTCTAGAAAAGAGAGGTAACCCATTCCACACTCACACAATAGCATGTTATGGGAGAAGAGCTAATATTGTAGTTTAGGCACAAAACTCAGCGCTGGGAGGAGGTAACAAGGATCAGGGGCTCTTGTGTTACGGGTCGGCTGCTGGCCCCCAGCTTTACGTCTTCTCAGCAGACACAACAGGCAGTGCCACACAACCACACAACGTCACTGCCTGCAAGAGATAAGCTCCTGGATGAAAAACAGCTGGCTGAAGCTCAAGCCAGGGAAGATGGAAATGGTGCTTCTAGGAAAAAAAGAGTGATTCAGGCATTTTCTAAGACAATGCTGATGCTCTCTTCCCCCTCGCACAGGGAGATGAACACCAGTCGACCGGGACTGCTCTTACTCCTTAAGGCTCAGCCTGTGCTACTCTCAAGCAACCTCTGGACACCTCGGCCATTTCTCCTGCTTTCCCTTTTCTTTCTGTGAATGCTGGCGAAGCTCAGGAACTTCATCAAGCCAGCTCTGAAATGCCCCTTCTCCAAGATAAGGCTGGCATCACCAGATCAAGGTGAGTTGCAAAGAACAGAGTATGCCAATGACTTGGAGGAGTTTTTCTCTCCTTAACTGGTAAGAAACCTTCTTGGGAGGCACAGCATCTTCTACACATATAGAAGGGCCAAGAAGAGATGAGGGTGATGGATGGAATAGCAGGAATATTTGGAAATTCAGGGAAGGAGATGTTCCATTCATTTTGATCCAAGAGCCATTAAGTTCTTATGAGAATTATCAACGTGAGAGGGAGCTATTCCCCACATGGAGGAATTAATAACTATGTTTTCCTCTGGACTTAAACTTCTCCAACCCTTCCACAATGACCACGGTTCCCAAAATAACTTCCCACTCCTCAGTTTTCTTCTCGCAACCCGTGTAGTCTGCTTCACACATTTTCTTTGGAAACTAGGTAAAAAAGAAGAGATGCAAGCTGACTATCACCTACTAGCCAAGGTGATGTATAGATGGATAAATAGTGAAGAAGTAATCTCTTGAGTTAATTCTTGCATCTAGAGTTAATTCAGTTGACCTATCACTCATTAATTAAAGCAGTCATCTGGAATATGGCAATTCCTTCTGTGTGGCATGGATTAGTCAATTGAACTTGAATTTCCTCTCTCCTACATGGTTGCCTCTTCTTTCTTATGTGTGCCTTTTTTGAGACATGTGGCTTCTCTTCTGATGAAGAATTTGCAAGGTCTCCATCTCATGCCAACGTGGAATAAAGGCCAAAGCCGCAGAATTCCTCATGAAACAGAATTCACATTTTCTATCCAGCTTGCACAGAGTAAAGGGCAAGAAGCCTCCTCATTGGCAGCTCCACAATACCTGCCTCCAAGGACACTTTCCTCCTAATCCCCAGTAACAGGACGATTTTTGTGCCCTGAAGCATGAAGGTTTATGTCTCTTCCACAGCGTTGAATGTTTTGTTTAAAATTCAGAGCATTATAACTTCCAAAATAGCATCTGCACTCCCTTCCTGCGGATGCTTTAGCAGCTGAGATCAGCTGACTCAGGCCTATTGGCAGTAACGCTGTTCACAACGGTGTAAGGAAATACCCAGGGTGGCAGTGGGTGGCAGTGGGAGTGCTTGTGCCTCCTTCCAGCAGGAGCAGGGAGGAGAAGGAAGCTGAGTGACTGGGTCATCCCATCACCTGGGTTGTCAGCCATTCCCATCCCTTCTCTAGGACATGTTATGCTCACACAAGAAGCCCTCATACCTGCTCATGATGTCCTCGTCAATAGACCAGATGGTTGAACATATGCTCATCTGCTCATTCATTGTGTTCAATTAATAACCTTGTTATTTAATATTGTTGTCCTGAGATGTGTATGCCTCTAACAGACTTAGTTGTAACAAGTCATGGTGGGAATGGAAAAAAGCAGGCTGACCCCATGTTCCTAGGCAAGGCCGCTGGTTAGATGTCCCTCCCTCCCTGGCTGGATATGAGCCACATTGTGAGAATGGCACCAGCAAACGCTGGCCAGGAGGGGACCTGCCCTCTGAAGGGACAACTGCTGTTCAGTAGCCTGCTCCAGGCTCTTGGAAAGCATGTCTAGCACTTGTGACTTCCTATACGTTTCCTTCAGCTGATCAACAAAGTTCCCAGAGTCTTCTTCTGCCTGCTTCTGAGCCAATGCTCCTTGCAATTGCTGTGTCCTTCCACGGAGTCAGTGGCTGGTGGATCTGGGACAGAGTTTCCAAAAGTTGCGCTGCCAGCCACTCTGCCTGTTAAAGTTTGACATCTACCTTGCATGAACCTCTCTCTCCTGTTACACTGTGTGCATTCTACTTCTTGGCAGGGCAAAAAGAAAAACCAAGCATTTTACAGAAAAATAAATGTGTTCTCATGGATATGTATAAAATTGCCTGAGTCTGTGCGGGGAAACTGTATGTTTCCTCCTCTTTGGACTTGCTCCTTCCTCCTCTTAACACGTGGAACCAATGTCTTCTTTGGACCGTGATGGGGTAACTTGGAGAGGTCGGCAGAATTGCTGGAGATGGACCCTGGGCCCGTTTTATTTTTCTATTGAACCTTGATAGAAACGCATGCACAGCAAGTCAGGGCCTGTCCCTTTTCCTTTCTCCTTTCTCTCTCTCTCTCTCTTTTTTTTTTTATTTCTTCCAGGAGTGCTGATGATAAGAAAAGCAATGTCTAAATCTTCTTAATGGTGTTTATGCAAGCAGTTTTGCTTAGCTGCAGTCCCTGCCACCCCCTCCCCCGTCCACCCTCCCCTCCCATCTTCCTGCTAATATCGCTGCTTCATTCCTTTCCCTGTTGGCTATTACTATGGACTACAGCGAATCTAAAACTAAATAATCCCCTTAGTGTCAAGTTTTCTGGGCTGAGCAAATAAATCTAACCAAATGCATTATCTAGGTAGAGGAGGCTGTTGTAAGGGGGAAAAAAGATAAAAGCTATTTTACTTTAAGGCAAAGAGCAAACCCATTATTTTTCATTCGCATTGTACTTTTAAAGTTTTTTTTATTTTAACTTTGCTGTTCAACCCCTTTCTCTTTCCATTGTAATTAAAAAAAAAAAAAAAAAAAGCTCATTTTNAAGAAGCAAAGCTTCTGATTTCAAGCATTAAAGAGACGGAGAAAGACCTTAGATAAGGTGCCATTCAAATCCCCCTCTCAGACGGGTAATTCTGATCAGGCAGTAAAGCGGTCTAAATAAATAAACCCTTCCCCACGTCCCCTTCCCTCGGGGAGGGGGGAAGAAGGATATTAGAAAATTCATTTACAGGAGGAAGAGCACATGGAAGATCTGGATGTTGCCCTGCCTTGAGTTCACGAGTCAGTGGCTCATGGGGCAGGACCATATCTGTCTCTGTGTGTGGTGGCAAAGAAGTCTGATTTTTGGCATGATTCAGCCTGGGTTTGGAGGCAGGGCTAACCCAAACCTGGGGACAAAGTGCTTCAGACCTGGGGAACTGTGTGCTTAACTCCCATTTTCATCTGATAGATCTTTGAAAGCTCAAGCAAAGCCACCAGCTATTAGCCAGCTATTCTTTTCTGGAAATCCAGGGCCAGCGTCAGCCAACAGAGCTCCACTGGATTTGCACCAGCCAAAAATCTGCCCAACATTGTCCCCGTAGCTGCTGGCATTCACACGTGAACCAGGTTTGCTCAGCTCTGCCTTCCCTGCCAGCCTTCCCTCTTTTCCTGATGTCTATACCACATGTGGTCTGGGGAAAGGGTGGAGGCATCCTCAGCCTGGCAATCCCAGCGGACACCAGCCTCATGAGTTGTTCGCATGCATAAACAGCATAAATGACCCGGTACCAGCACCGTTTATCTGAATTCATCCTCTTCCATATTGGTTGTTTTCAAATGCAGACCAGATTAAGAAGATGCTTGGCATGGTTTTTGCAAAATCAGAACCTAACTCTCATGTTACTGTAAAATCAAAGCTCTCTCATTTGGGCTTACATAAGTGAAAAACCAAATGGGCTGTTGATTTTGGATCTGCAGTCTCGGTGAAGGGCAGAAAGATCTCAACGTGTTGGAGCTAGATGCAGTAATAGTGGGAGGTGCTGCTCCTTTCACATACCCCCCCGCTCCAAGTCTGCCCTCTCCCAATTCAATCCTTTTTTTTTCCACTTGAACTTCAGTTTTAGAATAATTACACCATCAACTTTTTATCTGTATTTCATTTAATCCCTTTGTATGTGTTTGGGGTTCCCCATCTCTGTAGCCAGTTTGCCAAGGTGATCTGCTGTTAAGATCCATTAATCTTTAAATTTCTCCTGTTTTAGTTAGGCAGATTTTACTGTTTGAAACTGACCCCTGCCTCTTTCTTTTTCCTTTTTTTGACTAAACAACCTTTATAATTTTTTCCCAGACCCCTCTAGTTTAGAGATAAAACTCCAGGAAGAAGAATAGATGGTTTGTTCTAACAATTCTTTTTATAAATCTTCTCAAAAGAAGTAAAATTGCAGGTACAGCTTACATTGAAAAAAACAGTAAAGACCACTCCACTGCATTTTGGGAATCAGGATCTGCAGCAGACGTCACAAGTAATCACAGGCCAGCTCTTGACCTGCTGTTGGTCTGCACAGCAAGGACACCAGCTGAGGACCAGGCTCAATCAATTTGCAATACAATAGTGCAAGCATCTTGCTCATTTTATTCTAATACTCTTTTAAACATCTGCACAAAACTGCCTGCTTGGTTATGGACAAACTCCAAAAGTTGAGGAAGAGGAAGGATTGCAAGCTTTGATAAACAAGCTGAAGTATATTACCTGAGAAGATCATGCTGGACTTCCCATGTGCCCTATGATATTCTGCAGTTTCTGTCCCCTGGAAAAATACCACATGCAGTTAGATTCATGTGCACATTATTTTCTGTAAAACCTGGCTTCAGTATCTGCCAGTATTAACAACCATTTCTGGGACTTAGAGGAATGCCAGGTGTGCTCCAGTAAGTTCCTGCTGATCTGCAAGTCCTAGTAAGTGTGTGCTGATACACACTGAGCTTCCTGCATTGCCAGAAGGTACTTCCATATTCAAAACTCTTGTAGAGTTGCCTGCTATGAAAATGGGTTTGTCCACTCCTCATGTTAGTGTTTTGCCTGGAGTCTCCTCCTATACAAACAAGTGTATCTCAGGAGCGTCCCTATGAAACAAGCAATCACTTTTAAAAGGAAGTTTCGGTGGTCATTCTCCCACTTTGGAGAACCTAGAGCCCCTGCTGGTCATCCTGAAGGTGTAGCACCATCGGCTGCATCCTCTTGCAGGGCAGGGCAAGTCTTGCTTTACCTACTACCTGGACAGCAGTGCTATGTCACAGGGCTTCATAAATTTCTTTATAACAATGCTTTGTCCTCTGAGTTCAATGGCCTCTGTCATAGGGTTTGACCACCACCAGTGTGGAGAGTTTTTTCTTATGCCCAGTTGAATTTCCACTTCTTCTAAGTTGTGTTGTCAACTCTTGCCCCTTGGCTGTATCACTTTGGTGACTGGTTCCATCTTTTTGATATATTCCCTTTTGGCAGTGCAAGACAGTAACTAGACCCGTCCACAGAATCCCAGAATCACAGAACGGCAGGGGTTGGAAGGGACCTCTGGAGCTCCCCCCGTCCAGCCCCTGCGTGAGCAGCACCCCCAGAGCAGGGGCACAGGACCGCGTCCAGGCGGGGTGGGAATGGCTCCAGGGAAGGAGACTCCACAGCCTCTCTGGGCAGCCTGGGCCGCTGCTCTGGCACCCGCACAGCAAAGGGGTTTTCCTCAGATTTCAGTGGAACTTCCCGTGTTCCAGCTTGTGCCCGGTGCTCCTTGTCCTGTCGTCGGGCACCGCTGAGAAGAGCCCAGTCCCACCCTCCTGACACCCGCCCTTCAGATACTGATAAGCACTGAGGAGATCCCCCTCAGCCTTCTCTTCTCCAGGCTGAACAAGCCCAGGTCTCTCAGCCTTTCCTCACCAGGGAGATGCTCCATCCCCTGAGCATCCTTGTGGCTCTGCGCTGGCCTTGCTCCAGCAGCTCCCTGTCCTTCTGGCACTGGGGGCCCAGCACTGGACACAGCACCCCAGCTGCGGCCTCCCCAGGGCAGAGCAGAGGGGCAGGATGGCCTCCCTCGCCCTGCTGCCCACACTCCTGTCCATGCAGCCCAGGACACCGCTGCCCTTCTTGGCCCCGAGGGCCCAGCGCTGGCTCAGGGGCACTGGCTGCCCACCAGCACTGCCAGGGCCTTCTCAGCAGAGCCGCTTCCCAGCAGGGCAGCCCCAGCCTGTGCTGGTGCCTGGGGCTGTTCCTCCCCAGGGGCAGCACCTTGCCCTTGCTCCTGGTGAATCCCATGAGGTTCCCCTCGGCCCAGCTCTCCAGCCTGCCCAGGGCTCGCTGGATGGCAGCACAGCCTTCTGGCGTATCAGCCGCTCCTCCCAGCTCGGTGCCATCGGCGAACTTGCTGAGGCTACACTCCATCCCTTCATCCAGGTCACTGATGGATATGTTGAACAGGACTGGACCCAGTACAGACCCCTGGGGGACTCCACTGGTCACCGGCCTCCAGCCAGACTCTGCCCCGTTGATTATGACCCTCTGAGCTCTGCCGTTCAGCCAGTTCTCCATCCACCTCACTGTCCTCTCATCCAACCCACACTTCCTTAGCTTGTCTATGAGGATGTTATGGGAGACAGTGTCAAAAGCCTTACTGATGTTGAGGTAAACAACATCCACTGCTCTCCCTTCATCTATGCAGCCAGTCATGCCCACATAGAAGGCTATGAGGTTAGTCAAGCATGATCTCCCTTTGGTAAATCCATGTTGACTACTTCTGATAAGCTTCTTCTCCTCTACATGCCTGGAGATGACCTCCAGAATGAACTGTTCCTTCACCTTTCCGGGGATGGAGGTGAGGCTGACTGGCCTCTAGTTTCCTGGGTCCTCCTTCTTGCCCTTTTTGAAGACAGGAGTGACACTCCAGTCCTCAGGCACCTCTCCTGTCCTCCATGACCTTTCAAAGATGATGGAGAATGGCTTAATGACAGCATCTGCCAGCTCCCTCAGCACTCGTGGGTGCATCCCATCGGGGCCCATGGATTTGTGAGGATGCAGTTTGCCTAAATGATCTCTAACCCAATCTTCCTCAACCAAGGGGAATTCTTCCTTTCTCCAGATTTTCTCTCTCACCTCTGTGGGCTGAGATGCCTGAGGGACAGCCTTAGCAGTAAAGACCAAAGCAAAGAAGGCATTCAGTAATTCCTCTTCAGCTCTCCATATTGAGCAAACCCAGCTCCTAGCCGCTGCTCAAACATCAGGTGCTCCAAAGCCCTCCTGGTGGCTCTTTGCCAGGCTCTCTCTAGCTTGCCAGTCTCTTGTTTGTACAAGGGAGCCCAACACAGTCCACAGCACTCCAGATGTGACCACACAAGAGACAAAAAAAAATCATTTCCCTTGCCCTGGTGTCTGTGTTGCTGCTGCAGCCACCATGCAGTTAGACTTCATCGCTACGAGGGCACACAGCTGACTCATCTTCAACTTGATGTTCCTCAGGACCCACGACCCTTCTCTACAGACCTCTTCCAGAGTGCTGTGGGTAGGAGAGCAGCACCTTCCATCCAGTCCTTGGTGTGCAAACTCTCCTTTGCCAATGAGACAGCATGTCCAGGGGCCTTCAGCCCCAGTGGAGCACTTTGTCTCTTGTTTTCTCACTAGGTTACCACCATCCTCCCAAGGGGAGGATGACATTTGCTTTCCACCATTTGCCTGTTGTCCAAGCACCTCCTTGCAGTTTAAGGAGTTGTTTAGCAGAACATCACATCTTACAGAAATGTAAGTTTTACAGAGGGTTTCTGTGTCCATCCTGGGACTTAGAGTTAACCTTGATGCTTTCCCGAAGCTTCACATTTGTGATTTATGCCTGATGCTCTGTCATTCGCTTCCTCTGCTTCTTCCTGTTTTATATAAGGCTGAATCACCGCTGTCTACCGGGGTACACTGCCAGATGACTGGTTCTGGGCTGGGGCCAGGGGCACAGAGCCAGGATGGATTGAGCCTGTTGTACGATGTATGGGATTTCTGGGCCCAGGCCTGGAGGGTTTGGGAGGAGGAGAACCAAGCAGAGACAAGACAGCTCCTGGGACATGAGGCAGCAAGAGCAGGGAGCAGAATTTGATATGGGTATTTCTTAACAGTAGGTTTGGTTGAACCAGACCAGGCTGCCTTCCAGCATGGCCCTAGTTGTATCTCTTCACCAAACAACTCCTCAGTGCCACAATTTGCTCCTCGAAGCTAGAAAAAAGGTCTTCCTTTCTGCATGGGAATACCCTTCTGCAGTTACACTGCCTTTTTGTCCTCTCATGGCCCAGTAAAAAGACTTTTGAAGTGCCACCATCAATCTGTGCTAATTGTTCTTACATTGGGGGGGGTGGGGGGGGTGGGGGGGCTGTACCTTTTGGTTCACAATAAAGAGCACAAATTATTTTTCCAGATTCCTCCAGTTAGAAGTACCAAAGGTCCCTCTTCTCTTGGAGCTCAGACACCCTCAGACACCATTATCGTTGTGCAACAAGTTACTTCATGCCACACCATTCCTGCCACCTGCCTGTGTGTTCTCCTGCCCACTGACAAATGCAAGATGATCCGAAATGTGTCAGCCCATGGTGGCAGCTGGAAAAAGTTGAGGCAAATGCAGCAGGACCACGTGGATGGAGGATGCCAGGAGGTACTTGGCAGTCATTACATCAGAACTCTAAGCACAGGGTCAGTCAGTCACCGACAGAAGGGTAAACATTTATATGCTGTTAACAACATCATCAATAAACTGCTTCACTGCAGGCTTCACAGGTTTATACTGTGATTTATTAGCCCTTCGTGACCTAATTAAGATTAGCAGGTTGCCCTCTTCTTCATAAACTGAGTATTTCCTCACTTCAGAGCCTTTGCCACATAAGTCCTTACCTTTTTAGGAACCTTTATAGGTGAATATATTTCCACTGTCTCCTCACAGTTTGCTTGAGAGCCATGCATATAGACTGTTGCCATCCTGTGTTATTTCCCTTACTACCCTTGGTTTATCACTTGGCTGTGGTTTGATTGCCAGTGCCTCAAGCAACTTCACCTCTTTTGGTGTTTTGCGATGCTTTTCTGCTGGGCACAGAAACCTGACTACAAAGGTGTGTTGCTTCTAGGCAGATCTTTTCCCTGGTATGTGCCGCTCTTTGGCATCCAGCCTTGCCCATCACTCCAGGGGATGCTGAGACATGGCAGGCCACTTTCTTCAGCAGCAACAAGGAGGGTTTACAGCCCACTCGACCCATGGAGGAGAAAAGGCAAATAGCTCACAACATGTCCTTGCAATCTGGGTGTATCCCTCTCCTGTGGCTTTTGTGAACAAGCTGCAACTAGAAAAGATTTCCAGAGTCACTGCACCAGATCTCTGCCTCTGCCAAAATCAGCTGAATCTGCTCTCATCATTGTTCTCAACCCCACCATTTACCCAGAGGTTTGTTTTTGTCTATCAGCTCTTTACGCTGCTGAGTGCCATAGGTTCCCAGCAGTTTTTGAACTGGTGACAGATGACAAATGTGAGAAAATGGGACCATCTTAAATCACACTGCCAGCTTTCTGTCACTGTAGCATTCCAGGGCTGGGAGTGCATGGTGTCTTTTACCTTATATTGATGATAATCCATCTGCAAAAATATTATGAATGTATATATACACATATATATGTATATATGTGAAAAAAAATGAGCCATATTCTTTATATGGCCTTTTAGTGCCACAGGAATACGGGATTGAAAGGGACCGTTTCTGTTCACTAAGTTGGCGTGTCTCTTCATTTTATCCCTATTATAATCTCCTCTATT
>VZTV01058152.1:0-10116 GCA_013400875.1 Anhinga rufa | reverse complement strand
GGGGTAGGGCGGGCCTTAGCGCTGCCCTGGCCTCCGTGCAGCCGCAGCCGCGCCGGGGCGGGCGCTCTCCGCGCGGCCTGGGGCTGCTCTCGAGCAAGAGCAGCGAGCTGTCCCCGGGCGCGGCGGCGGCCTGAGGCGTGCCCCTCTGCCCGGGGCGGGAGGAGGGGGAGGAGGAGGAGGAAGAGGACGCGCCTCCCCCACCGTGGGGCCCTGCGGTCAGGGGAGGCAGGTGGCCACTACTCCATCTCCCGTGGCTTTTGTGGGTTTCGCCCTTGGTTTGCTTGCTTTCACGTTGAACAGAAACTTTTTTTTTCCTTCACCCAAAATTGATTTTTGGTGAGAAAACCTACTTAATGATTTTTATTTTTTCTTTTCATTTCAGTCCAGTCTCCTCATAGTTCTCTGTAGCACGGCTAAGTACTGGTAGATTACATGTGACGAGATGGATGCACCGTTAATTTCAACTGTCATAGGTCCTCTGAATTCAATCTGGCCGATGTAATTTACAGTCCTAGAGGATATGATCAAGTATCACTTGTCCCAGAAAAATGAATAATTTTCTAATCTCAAACAATAATAATGAGAAATTAGTTTAATCTGAAACCTTTATTTCATGTGTTGCTGCACTTTGCTGAGGACCAGATTCAGAAACTGAACGGGGAAATGAAAAAAATTGCAGTTCCCCTTGCTTTGTAATGGCCCAGATCGAAAGCCTCGATTAAAGCTCTGCTCATGGTTTATTTGCGAGGTGAGAACCAAACGTTGCAGCTGGCGGTTATCTCTCTTCCTAAAGCAAAGTAAATTTAATAAGAGACAAGTTGTTAGCAAGATCAGTGAAATTTGTGCCAGCCTACAAATAACTGATAAAACTGGGGCATAGATTTTTGAAAAAGCAACGTAAATTAAAGTTTGTTTGCAAAATGTACCAATTGGCAAAGCATTCTCAGTTTAATTTAAAAATATATTTATTTGGTCTACCTAGCTGTTATTAGTTTCCAGCTCTCTTTCAGCTGTATGACAACATTCCACCTCATCCCAGCAGGTATGATGCTGTGCTGTCAGAGCTGCCATGGAAATTGCTGGTGCCTAGGGGGACAGGTAAATAAATGCTGCTTTTTTACTATATAACAGTTTTCCCAAGTGGTGCAGCCCAGCAAAGTGGGAGACAGTGAGCCACAATACCGATGGAATCTGAAGTGTGTACACTCAAAAAAGCAAGCTTATCATCACTTTATGTTCTGAACACCTTCCTCAATATGGAAGAAGAATGGGGTCTAATATATTTTTTCTAATTAATAATTCTTCTCCAATACTACGTTATTAAGTATCATATTCCTCTAGGAATAGCAACCAGCAACACCCCAAACACTGAAACAATAATGATGTGCGTGCGGTATCTGAAAAATCTGGAACGCAGTTTCCAAGTATTGCATTTCCACTGTAGCAATTTCAGCTGCCTTAGCTAGAATCAGTAGTATTGGCGTAGCCATGATAGTTGCAAAGAGAAGAGTAAAGTTTATGGGGAAAAGTGAAATATTTAATAAACATACTTGGGGAAAAAAAGTGTTAAGGTGGAGAAGAATCTGAAGAATGGCTTGTGCAGCTGAAGGTTCATTTGCTTTCTATGACTATATTCAGTGAGTCTGGTAGAAGAAATTACCTCTCCTTATAAATTATGCCTGATTAGATTTGAAGCTCTTGAGCAGCTTTTGGCTGCCTTTAAATCCACACTATTTTGTTGTGCTAAAAATACTGTGTCCTAAGCATGTCCTAACAATTCTGTGTTTTGGATTGTGACATCAAAGAGACATCAGTAGGGCAAATATTTAATCAAGAGTGAATGGTAAATTTAGGTAAATGAGTAGAAACTGGAGTGGGGGGAAAGCACAAAAAAATTCTTCAAATTTAAAGTAAATGGGGAAGTATTTCTAATGTTTTAAACCTGTCAATATCTTTATTTTCTCTAAAATATTTTCTGTTTTAAAAAAATCTTATTCATTTGTTAAAGCAAAAGTTTTCACCTGCCTTTGATGCTTTCCAGCTCAGAAATATGAAAAGACAAAATAGAGAAAATTTTTGTATGGGTAATAGGAAAAAAATAAACTCAGATATTAAAAAAATTAATTTGAAAAAGTTTACAAGTATGTTAATATTACTCTTAATCTGGGAGTTGATGCAGGTGCTAAAAGGTGAAACAATCTGTAATCTGAGAGGCTAGACAATGAGGAACTGCCTCAGGTTCATGCTGATAGACCTCCTTAACAGATGGGTAAAATCTGACAGGTTTTGTTACAAGTATGGCCTTTGAGTGTTACACATAACCATAATGCATAAGCCCTGTGTACTTCTTGGAAAATATCAAATGATGGTATTTCCTATCTAAGAACTGAAACAGAGCAGGTATGAATTGCTGCCAAAGGCTGGAGGAGGTGAAATCAGGGCTGCCTGCAAAGGGCTGCCTGGGGCAGCCCGTGCTCTGCCCGTCTCCAAGGGGAACCCAGTGCCTGAGCTCCCTCCACTAAAATCCCCTCCAGATCTCCCAACAACGGAGGAGGTAAAGCCGTCCTAATGGAGCGTACTGCTGTTTTGAGTTTGACAGCAACATTGTCTCTCTCTGGGTTGTCTCTTCTGTATCGGCAGTGGGCAGCGAGTCAGGAGAGCAGGCATGCTGCTCCCTTGTGCAACAGGCGGCAGTGCCAGTCAGGGGAGCCAGCACTGGCGCTGCTGCCCCACCTGCCACAGCGGACCCTGCCTGAATCCCTGCCACAACTGTAAAACCAAGAAGATATGTGTAGGACTAGGCTTTATTTTGCAGTACCGTACTTGAATTGCTTGGAAGTGCAGAATTAAGCTGGATACCACTATTCACAAGTTAGTGTAATTTCATAAAAGTCTATAATTATGAAAACTTGAAAAAAAAAATCTTTGTCTGGAAAAAAAGTGGAAAAAATCAAAGAGATTTGTGTTTTTATTTAAAAAAATACTTGAATATACTTTAATGGATAAAACTAATCTTTATGGCAGGAAAGCAAAACAATTTTATTTTGAAGCTGCCTGACTTTTTCTGTTGTAACACTGCTTACAAAAGGCTGGTGATATGATTTTAATAGATTGTAAGGCAATGCACATTCTTTGGAAAATTAACAGTGAGGATCATCTGTGCTGCTTCTTGTCTCATGTATTTAGACTAACATGAGCTACTAACGTGACTGGTATTGTAATACTCGGTGCTGCTCCACAGTTCAGTTATTTTCTAATCTCTGCAGATACAGTTGGGCTTTATGAAAAGTTTAGCAAGAACCAGCTCCTAAAGAGAACAACATGGGAAAAGCCACAATTTGCTGAGCACACACTAAGGGAATGAATTTTAATTAGATTTAGTACATAAACTAGTTTCTTGAAAAGTCTCTGAGACTTAGTTTTTGTTTAGAGATTCTGTAATACAGATTTGAGCATGATAAATTGTATGTCCCAGCAAGCAAAGAGGATGAATTCTCTGTCTGAAAGTCTTATGTCTCCCTGTTCAAGCCCTGGCTTTAGAGTTCCTGTGAAAATTTTACATCAGTTGTGATGATTTATGAATCAAGTGACCTTGCTGTTGGGATATTTTCTTTCAGTACTGTTGGGCCTTTGGCATGTTTGAATTAGGCTTATGACATTTAACTTAATAGAAGCTTATTGGGGAAACTGTAAGGCAGCACAATGCTAAATATAGCAGGAATTAGTAAAAATCTGTGTCCTAGCTTTTAGCTACTGGGGTGCTATTTTGAGGATCACATCAGCATTACACAACTTCTTTCATCAGCGCTAGATGCCACAAGATCAAATGAGTGCATAAATGTTAAAAAGTCATGCTTTTGGGACTGGGAGGCTGTTGTGCAAGACAGACGAACACAAGTTGGTGCTGCTGTAGGGACAGAAGAAACAAATCTGCTTTTCAAGCCACTTTTCTTAAACTCTGTTTTCTTTTGTGTTGGACTTTGTTTTCATTGTTAATATCACATAATATTTTGTGTTAAAAATCTATCTTGTTAGCTGTATTAGCTTTTGGACATGACCCCCTCACCAAAGAAGACTTAGAAATGCAAGACCTGGAAGCTGCATCCAGCATCTTAGCTGAGGGTGAGCTGGTTTGACCCTTGGCACAGACCAGACAGTTGCTTACAGTGGAAGACAGCACTGGCTCCTTGGTAGCGGCAGAGGAGCTGTGCCAGCCCCTGCCCTCTCCCTTCAGCAACGTGTAGTGGCTCCCCAGGCACGTTGCTGTGCTGCTGTAGCCCTGCTTTGCATTTTCTTCTCCCTTTGTTTCCAGGTGCTGGGGACACTGGGGATGGCTCACAAACTGGGAGGGAGGGAGGCAGGCAAGGAGAGGATCTGAGCTTCTTGTGTTCCCTATTATTTTCCCTATCTTTGCAAAGTTGTCTCAGTGGCTACATGTCTACCTATTTGTTAAGGGCTCAGCTCTAAAACTTGTTAAGGGCGTTGCTCTGATAGATACTCTGGTAGCAATACTGCATCATGTTCAACATGCTAGCTCAGTGGTCTAGAAAAGTTTTTTTCAGTCCTCTGCATTGCACAATTTCTTTTACTCTGAGTAAGAAACAATTCAAAAGGTACTGACTGAGTCCACCACCTAAGGTGACATGATATGGAAAGTTGCCACCACTGGCTGATGTAGATTTTGTAGCAAACCCCTGTTTCTCAAATGTCGTGTTCTTGTTTAAACTCTGGTGACAGTGACTGAAACTGGTGGATTGCCTTCTGGTAATATTTCTATTGGACAACATGACAAGTTGAATTACTGGTGTATAACAAATTCTACATACTACCACAGCTTTTAGAAAATTGTTTTTGTCAGATAAGAAATTATTGATTGAATAAAAAAACATATTTAAAGTCAGGCAGTGAGACAACTGGTGAAACGGTTAGGTATAGTGTACTTTCCCAGAAATCACCCCTTAAATTCTCTAGTGATCAACATTAAAACCATGATATCGCCTAAACTTCCAGGTAATCATCTCTAGTTACAGAATATACACTTTAAGAGACTCAATTTTGGTTGTATAGAAGAGAAACCAATAAATAAATAAATTACATAAGTGAAACTTATTTATGTCTTTCTAAGCTAAAGGAAAATGAAAAACCCCCAGTAATTAATTTACAGGTAAAATGCAAGACTTATTTTATGTGGCAGGTCAGCAAAGTTAAAGGGAAAAAGTGTACTTAGTAAGAGTCGTAAATACTGGGTTTATGGAGGGATAATTGTAACTTCATAAACACCTGGAATAATATTTCTGACAAAAGCCTTATACAAAACAAGAAGATGTGTTTTCTAAGCACCGTTAAGGGACCTAGTTTAACTCTTTAGGTCTGAAAAGTGTTAAGCTATGGAGCAGTGTTTTAGGGTAAATTGTACAGCTTAATGGGAACCTGTATGAGCAGAAAGTGACATAAAAGGAGCACAGGTGATACAGGGGCAGAGGAGCTCATTTGCAAGGCATGGCACAAGTGAGAGGCATAGAGAGTCTGTTTATTCAGACTCTTTGCATTGAACGCAACAGCTCTCTCTGCTTAGTACAGAATGTAAGGATGAGAGCCTTTGAGAAGCCAGCAGGGCAGTTTCAGTTAGGATCTCTCATTATGCGTTTTGTGGGCCATGCTACATATAAAAAATACATCTATGTTACATAATGACACTAATTTTTAATTGTCCCACAAATACAATTCCTTGAGGCCCTGCAACTTAGGGCCTACACTTTCCCCTAGGTCCTGAAAGAAGTATTTTATTGTTTCCAAGAAAACTGTAGATAATTCCAGCTGTCGAAACCACTCTATTTTTAAGTGAACCCTTCATTGCTTAATTTGCTTGCACTGTGTAGCCTGATAATGCATTTATGAAAAGCTTAAAACTTCTATTAACTTCTGTGGGAGCAGCAGGTATGCAAGTACTGCTGGGCTGATGCTTTACTGCTTTGTAAAGCTATCCTTGTGTCTATGCCCCTCCTCTAGGATTCTTAGAGGTTTCTGAAATGGCATGTACACAGAATGTGTGAGCTATGTGAGCAGTTTGAGCATAATATCGCTTCTAGCTTCACTTGCTTTCACCAGCTAGAAATTTATTTAGTTGCATATTCTAGCTCTAGTTTTTTTTTTCTTTAACAATATGATAATATCAGGCTATCGGTGTAAATACACATGCAATTGTCAGTTAACCTTATGCTATTATTTTCAGAGTGCCTGCGGCACTGTATCAGTACTGTCAGAGGAAAAATACCACAGAACAAGGTATTTCCACATTCTTTTCCACAAGCCAAGGCACAAAATGGGCTCATTACCAACATGTGGTTGTCTGCAGTTCAATATTAATATGTCTGCAGCTATCCAAAAAGTGTACTGTATTTGTGTAATTCAGCAAAATGTAAACATGTGTTCCTGAAGAGACCAGGTGCTGCCAAAAAAAGACATTTCATTTCTTTTTTTAATCAGGCATAAAGAGTTTTTGTGCAAAACTTCAGAAAGCCTTTGGACTAAGTTTGTTTTTGGTGTAAGCAGTTGCAACTGTGTCGGATTCAGAAAAATTGCAGCTGCCAATGGCAGCTGAAGGTGTAGCCCAGAATTGCTTAAAATCATCAGGTAATACGTTGGTGTACTGGGTCTGAGGACTGGAGAAAGGAAACACCAGGTTCCAGTTCTAGCTCTGCTGTGAACATGCAGAAAGGACTTGTTTAAAATTCTTTATGACACTTAACTAATCTGGCTAAATGTATCCCTACTGTAGCTCATGTACGAAGTTGGCCTTCTGTGTCAGCTTCACCACCTGTAAATGGTGATGATTATAGACACTTACCTCACAGGGATGTTGTCAGGATTCATTAGTTAATGTCTGTGTGGTGCCTTGAAAATGTTAAATGCCACATGCTGCAAAGCAAGGTATCATTAGAATGGTTTAAAAAGACCATTTTAGAGATATTTTCTCAATTTGTATACACACCTCTGTTGATAATAGGGACTCATCATGTGCCCCAAGAGGGGAATAATACATAGGGGCTTAAACACTGTGGGACCAATTGCTTGTCATGGAAGAATGACCTAAAAATTTATTCACAGGACATCTGGAGTCTTGCTATTTAAAGTTCTTAGGGCAAGTTTTGAAGTTTAAGTGGACAAGATTGGATACAGATGACTATTATCATATCTATTACCATACCTAATGCCTGTTTAAAATGTCATTATGAATAGGTAGTAACTTTTTTTCATTGCTGTATTTCCTCACACTATGGGTGGAGTTTTTGTGCCCTTCAGTGCCACATATGGGGTAATCACCTCTGATAAAAGGTGCTCCTATTGTAGACATTGACAGAATCTCATTGTTATGAGGTGCATACGTTTTCTTGCTGAGTAACAGTGGTCAGGTTAATTCTTAGCAATTACACTGTACTGTAGGCCTCATGATATTTTATGAAGACAAATCTCCATTATATTCGTGAAGTAGGTGAGATAATGGAGGCCAGAAGTTCTGCCTAAAAAGAAAGTAGATCTTCGAAGTGTTATCTAGTACGCTAGTCAGTGAGTGCTGTTCAATGAAGCCAGTAAAGTTACACAAACACAGTAAGCGTAGCCCTTTGTGTTCACATTTGGGGTGTAGGGGGGTAGGGTTTACAGTCATATAATATAAAAGTCTGAATATCTTATATTTTGTGGAAGTCTGTATCTATATTTTTTTTTCAGATAAATGTAGCCAGTAAGTGCACTTAGATCTGGACTGTGAGGGAAACATTGGAGCATATAAAGAATATTGAGTCTTTTCTGGGACAGGGTTGTTCTTGATAAAGCTGTAATTCCACATTGGCATTCAGATACTATTGTGGTTAATCTCCTATGCTAAGTGTTACCAGGATTGTTCATACAGTTCATGGGAAGAGACAGGCGTCCAGTTGTTCTGCCAGACATGCAATGATGATTTAATGACTGAAGTTGTTCCCATTCTTAGCCATTGCTCTGCCTTCCAAAAGCATTTCCAAGGTAGGGAAGTCTGATCAATTCATTAACTGGCTCTCAAAGCATTGTAAGTTTTAGCTCAGTAGATTAAGAGCACAAAACTAGCAGCAAGAACTTTTTCATCTGTACAGCTTTAATTTGTCACTGCTTATCTCTTGAGTCCTCACACAAATGCACACAGAAGCTAATGAACTGAATGAAGATCCACCCTGCTAACGAGCAAGATATACTGAAGAAGACAAAGCCGGGTACTTAGGTATCTGAGTGCCTGAGCTAAGTCATCTGTTTCTCATTTAAAAAAAAAAAGGGGGGAAAAAATCCAATAACCACTCACGCACACAATTCCCACATGTCTTGTTGCAATCAGTAATCCTGTTAGAAGGGAAGAGACTTCAGATTTGAGGATGAGGAAGAACACTTTGAAAACCTTTTACATGTCTGGGAATGTCAGACCATCATATAATTTTCTAGTGATTTTCTCCAAGTCCTTTCTATTGAACTGATTGACTTCAATAAATTTATGTTATTTGGAATAAGAACCTTAATGTAAGGTTCATGTAGAGCCAATATTTCTCTTCTGTCTTTTTGGACAACACAGTTATGTCAAAGATATACAGCTATCT
This sequence comes from Anhinga rufa, assembly GCA_013400875.1. Classification (NCBI taxonomy): domain Eukaryota; kingdom Metazoa; phylum Chordata; class Aves; order Suliformes; family Anhingidae; genus Anhinga; species Anhinga rufa. Next base: position 1,495 of record VZTV01058152.1, on the reverse strand, counting down.
TTGTGATACTATTTCTCACTTACCTAAGTTTTTAGTGCTAAAGATCTGGCTGTCAAAAGCAGACAAAAAAGTTTGACAGGTGTGATACTGCCACTCTTGCACCTCAGTGTTGGACTTGGATGCCTAACATGACAGCAAAGTACTTGTAATTTACCTATAGCTGTTGACTGCTGGCTGGCTAAGTGTAGCGCTGAGGCCATCTTCTTAAAGGAAAGCGTGTACCCTTTATGATTACAAATAGAGGACTCCCATTTTAATGGTCAGAGCGCAATTTGTTCTCTGCTGTTTAAAAATAAAGCTTCTCATGATCAAGATGAGAAAACTCTCATGCTTCTGAGACAACATAACTTTGACTCTGTGAGCACACTCAACTATGAATAGAAATACCCACCTGTCAGTCAGTCAAGGTAGTTTAAAATACCTGTGCTGCAAAAGCCTATGTGTCATTATAGATTTAGCAGTACGAGCAATGTTCTCTTTGTCAAACAATGAAGCAATATGACTAATTAACACTCACTAGGGAACCTGAAATAATGATCTCTCTCTCTCTTCCTAGAGCCAATTACCCCAAATATTCAGATTAGCTACCTACTATTTCTCTGAAAGAAATGTCTTGCTTGCTTTTTCTTTTTAATTTAAGGCATTATGTACCATGTAGCATCATGTTATAGGATGTTATGTCACATCCTGACAGCTTACAACTAGGGATATGCTGAATTTATTGGATAGTTAATACCTTCCTGAATTAACAAGATAACCAACTTTTCAGGAAAAGGAAATCTGGGAAATATTTGCAGTACCTCCTTCTATATCTGTAGGGAGAATTTACCTGGTTGATTTAATCAGCTGTAGTATTTCATTATGGCTTCCCACTAAGATAATGTTTAAGTACATATGTTTATTTATGCAGACATTTAGTTCATATAAGTGTATGATCCAATTTTACAAATGCCTATAATACATATAAACATACACGATTGTTCAGCATTGTAATATAAAATTATGATGTTTGAAAAATCCTTGATCAAGAAGATACTTCCAAGAATAATATTTTGGTCAAAGTTACCAACTTTGACCAAAATACCAGCCAGAAAAGTAGTTAGGCATGGCAGTTCTCAGTTTACAACAGCTAAACTTTGGGCACCTGGATCTCATGTAAAAAACAGGACAGTGTTAGATGTGAAGGCTAACAGAGTGTATTAATATAATTAATACAGAGCTAAGTAATACAGTTAATACAGAAAGTTAGATTTCACAAAGTAGGATCTGAAATACATGGAATAAAGCCCTAAAACCAGAAAATATTTTTAATATCACATCTTTACAGGACTTAATCAGGCCTGAAGAAAGATGTTTTTTGTGAACCAACAGCTGAAGATCCTTTCCTGAAGGAAGAATTGTATGCTCTGGTTTACAGAAATGGAGCAGGCTTCCCCCCCCAACCCCCCGTCAAGATGAGAGATTGGATGGGTGTGTTGCTTGCGAAGCCTGGTAA
>VZTV01058142.1:0-10054 GCA_013400875.1 Anhinga rufa | reverse complement strand
TACAGTGTTGTTCCGGTCTGTTTTAAAAGTGCTACCATATTTAAATAACACAAACTGCACTAGAAATGAGGACTGCTGGAGAAGGGCATTGCTGGGGGTGGTGAAAGACTTTGGACTAGAGGGTGCAAGCCACATCTCCAACACACACTACTTTTATTGCTGCTGAATGGCAGAATTTTGCTTCTATAATACAAACCAAATCTATTCAATTTAATACCATTTCTTTCTGGATTTCAAGCCTATTTCAGAGCTTCTGGCTTCCTAAGTTCTTGTGCATAGTCCAGTGATAGATTTTAATTCTGTAAATAAATAAAAAAAAGCTTTTAAATGACTGCCCTCTTGCCAGAGAGCAAAATCCTTAATGAAGTCCAAAAGACAGCCTCTGAGGCATGCTGCTTACTATTCAGAAAGGAAGCTGGGGAGAGAGGATATAAACAAGTGCATTCCCACCCTTCTCTGGGCAGAACATGCACCGTGCGATCATTCCGGATTTCCCTCCTTCCCGTGGCCTGACCTTTATGGCAAAACAAAAGCTTAAGATTTCTTCACAGTCCTGGCTGCTCAGGGAGCTTCCCAGAGAAGCTTATCTGTCACAGCATAAGACTCTCTAGCAGAAAATACACTTCAAGCACCTGTACATTCTGATATAAAAAAAGTAAACTCCACTTACTTGCATATGGCAGTAAAAATCCTTATAGGGGAAATCTTGGACCCACTAAAATCAGACCTCTGCCTTCCTTCTCTCTCAATGGGCAGCCTCTGCTCTGAGCTTGAGCTGCAGCACAGTCATCCCAGGTGCTTGCAGCTCTGTAGCCTGTCCTTTCCTTACAACAAAACTGATTGCTACCAGGGCGAGCTAAGCTGAGCTCTACAGCTAGCTGGGTAGCAGCTTTCCAGAGTGACATCCTGGAGCAGACTGTGCAGTATGTGTACACCTACCTCCATGGACTGTGGAGACAGCCCTGAGTTACCATTGGTAGCACTTGCTCTCCCACTGAGGCCTAACTGCTAGGGGTTGTTCAGCCCACTAAGGCTCAAGTCACTCTTACCTTAAGGCTTTCAACCTACAAGCATAGCACGGCAGAGAAAAAAATAGCAAGTAGTTGAAAATAAGGGAAAAGAGTAGGAAGAAAGGGGAAGTCTTAGAGAGTTCTGAGTATCACAGCTGGAGATATTGAGCCTTTGGAAGGTGAAAACAAGCTTGGTCAGGAGAGAAAGACCATGCAGAATCCCCTTGACAGGATGGGCTGCTCTCAGGTGAGATGGGCTACCTTCGCTGCAGTCCCACACTGCTCTCCTTCTCAGCTTCTCCTGTTAAAAGTCGGGCTTTTCTGTGCTCAGCTAGATCTTATAACCAGCTTCATACCTCTTTCCTGTCCTCAGTCCTACTCCTCTTGCATTCATTGCATATTGAACTTTTTAGGGACATATTCAACCCCTAGGAAATCCAGGACCCAACCCAGACTAATCTTAGTGGGTTTCAGAGCCCTCTCTTTGGCTACTTAGCTGTGCCTAGCCCTCCTTCCCAATCTACTCTAGGAGTCCTTCCAGAACTACCTGCTCTTAGGAGGGCCATGTTTTTAAATAGCATTAGCTATTTTCAGCTAATCAGGGCCTGCTCTATTTAAAAGCATATTACACCTGCTGGTATTTAAAGTAACTTTAAAAAAGGAAACAAAGCACTGATACATGCTTCTACCCATCTGTTCTCACCTCCACATGGACTCATGGACTATTTAGCATCTCTTTCTGACATAACAAGTAAGAAGTTGTCTTGTTAGGACAGAAGATTAAAAGGACCTGGATCATACTTGGAGGCTCTCTTTTAAAGGAAAACATTTTTAACACTGAACAGAACTGGTTGGTCAGCAAAATTTGTGTGCAGCAGTTTATCTTTCTGTAATAGTACTTTCCTAGGTCTGGATTCCATTGCTTCATCTTTTTGTTCTGTTTGGTTTAGCTGATCCCAGTTACATAACTGTTCTCTTTAGTCAGTAAACTTAAAGGTCAGTATAACATAACGTCAAAATCAGGATTATATCATGTGAAGGGGTAACATAACAAACTAATGTGTTTTGAGCTGGTAAGCCCATGTGATGTAGCTGACTAGTTCCTCCCCACTTCCTATCTGTAATTGTCCTGTGACTTGCATCTCACTGACACAAGCCAGAAGAGAGGCATCTGTGCCACCACTGAGCTTTAATGCTTTGAGATGTCATTAGTTCCCAAGAAAGAAATGTCTTTCAGATTACTGGAAACTGGGGAAACAAGGTATGTAAAATACAAGGGAAAAAACAAGGAGCAATGGTTGCTAGGAAATCAACTGAGTCAACAGGCATGGTCATGCTCATTCAGCCCTCAAAAATGTATCTGAATGAAGTGCTGGATCTCTTCCAAACTAAAGTAATAGTAACAAGGTAGTACAAGTATACATCTATACACTGTAGAGACCACTTCCACTGTATATGTTCCAGGATGTCAAAAAATAAAAAGCCAACTATATATTTTTACAGAAGTAGAACAGTGAAAAGTCAGTGAAAAACCTCCCAAGTAGCACAATAAACTCTCAAATCTAAATTATACAATTTCAAAAAGAAAAATTGCAAAACAAAATGATTCTTTGTATGCATTTAAGAATCTTCACCTGAAAGGAAAAGTATCAGGATATGGGTAATTTCCCAGTTCTTAAAGATCAATTCCATATCACTTGCATTTTCACAGAGGAAAATATACACTGGCTTATGAAAAGGAGATACCCATTTCTTGAAGTAGCATGTTGCTACTTCTGTTGTTCACCTCTAGTCACCTGCAAATTTAGTCTCAGTTCACCTTAATTTTGGCACATGCCTTTCAGACTTCTTAGAGTTCACTGGAATTTGTCTATGTTTTTAAAGGTTTTGTAGTATTAAGAAATAAATCAGATTAGAGAGGCTTAATTTCTTTCTATGGGTCCTACAGTTCTAGACTTATTAGTAATGACTCATTCATTTGCCATTGAAATTTTAGAGATGGCCATGAGCAAACATGACCATAGGAAGATTATACTTAAAACACAGATGGAGAAGAGATCTTAAACAGACAGAACTGTAAAGATAAACCCCATCACCGTCATTGCTACTCACTTACTTTTTTTTTGTAAAAATGCCAGAACCATTTTTCCACGTGTAAAGCAGCATTCATCTTCCAGCACAGACACAACACTGTCACATTATGCTCTCCAAATCATTGCTGTTAATCTAGTTTAACATCACACTTGTTATCTTTCATGAAAGTTTGTCTGTGACTTTGTCCACAGAAGGTCACATTCCGAAAATGCTCAGTTTTGCATATGTTAAGGACAAATTCGTAGCAAATGAAATCCTATTTTAACCTCTTACATGAGGGGACAGAATTACGGCTCTTCCACAATAGAACAGAGTTTTGGCTGACTATGATTTCCAAGTGCTTGACTTAAAGTTAAGACAAATCATCTGATGGTAGGCTTATTTTATTATTTGTTTTGGTGTGCAATCTAATATTTGTTTAGTCTAATGATTTGAAAATCTGTAATGCATTCTCTGCCTGTTAATTTTTTAATGAATCAGCCCCAGATCATAGCTCTTGTTTTTGTTCTCTCTTATCAGGTGAGAGATGGAGTCCATGGAGGGAGATGATGACAATAAGCTCTCTAGAACATACCAAGTTGGGTGATTCAGCACAGTGTCTCCACACACTGTAATTAAAAGGCAGGCAGACACATATTTTCAATAATGTGAAGGAAAGTGTCTTCTAATTGCTGGGTTTTTTCCAATTGAAATACACTTGTTTAACCTACAGTGCAATCCATCCCTTCCTACCATTATGTGTCATCAGTGAATCTGAAGGTTTATTCAAACTCTGTGCTATACTCCCCCGAGCATTTCATACAGGGAAGCTTTAAAGCATGTGTTAGCATTCTGCAGAATTGTCTCAGACAGCCTAAACAGGCATTTTCAATATCTTTACTAAAAATTCAGAAGGGATGGACAAATCCATTTGAAATCAGGTCTGAGAGTATTTAATGATTATAGATGAGAATCATGCTATCATCAAGTTCTATGTGGAATATATGCATCTATTTACACCTCTCTATGTAGGCGGAGTGGTTTGTTCTCACATACCCTTGCAATGATACATTTACATACAGAGCCTACTCACAGTCCATATCAACTCTGAAGCATTTGGCACCATGTCGCTTTATATTTAATGTTAACACTTATGTTAAGGAAGAGTATACCACGAATACAGAACAGTAGTGTAAAAGCATTGATTTCTTTCAGTTTCTCTCCCTTTCTAGCTTGTTGTCACCATATTATTCTGTCCAACACAACAATAATTTATATTAAACTTTAACTTTTCTTTCTATAGAGCATAATTAAGTCTTGCTTTTATTTTGCTGATTCCCAGTGATCCAGTTGCTGTTTAGTTCTGGGAAGATGTCATTACTATGTGAAGTTTTTTTCATTCACTAGTATTTGTACACATTAATACATTTAGGTTTGGCCTTGGTCTAATGTTCCAGAGCCACACATTTCATGACCTTTGGTGAAGCAATTATGTTGGCTAAATTAAACGAAGAATCCTTGTTCTGCTGCTGATTCAGAGGATCTTGAAACTTCCGCCACTTTTCAGTGAAGTCCCAGGAAACAGTTTCTAGGCTGAGATTAGGACCTGTAAATCAGAAAAGGGCAATCAGCACAAGCAGATGTATAGAATTTTATTGATTTTTTTTTCCGCTCAAGTATAAAATAAACATTCCTTTTAAACAAAGGTATTCTTTCAGCTGTAACTTAAAACATGTAGAATAACCATATATAGTCAAAAAAGGAAAAGGGTGAAGAGTTACCCAAGGAGGAAGACAGATCAATACTGGCATTTTGACCTGCACTGATAGTACTTAGGTTTCAACAATAGCCTAACAGAGGCTCCTATTTTTTGAATACTTTGTCTTAAAGATTATTTTACTAAGGAAACCATGATGGAGCTTAAAGTCTTAGTAAACTTTATTTCCATTATTAAATATTTTTCTTATGATCAGTGTTGACTGAATAAAGCCTTAGGTTGGGGAGGAACCTGCACAGAAGAAAATTTTGCTGCAGCTCATTTTGTTCCTAACTCATGAGGGGGTAAGATAGCTTGTCTGTATGATAAGTCCACTTAGGTAGAGATATTCAGGTCCAGGCTTTTATTGAAAAAGCCCCAGGCTGTGGAGCTCTAACAGGTAGATTAGGTGAACAGACCTCTGCTTGGTTTCTGGTGCCTACTTAGTTTACAGTTAGCAATAAATATTAAAGATCATCCTGGCAGGTCACACAAATAACCTCAAGCCATATAGGATTCACCAAAGGAAGATCATGCTTGACCAACCTGATAGCCTTCTATGATGGGGTTACTGGCTGGGTCGATGAAGGGAGAGCAGTGGATGTTGTTTACCTTGACTTCAGTAAGGCATTCAACGCTGTCTCCCATAACATCCTTATTGACAAACTAAGGAAGTGTGGATTGAATGAGTGGACAGTGAGGTGGATAGAGAACTGGCTTAACAACAGGACCCAGAGAGTTGTCATCAATGGGGCAGAGTCTGGCTGGAAGCCGGTGACTAGTGGAGTCCCCCAAGGCTCTATACTGGGTCCACCTATGTTCAACATATTCATCAATGACCTGGATGAAGGGATGGAGTGTAGCTTCAGTAAGTTCGCTGATGATACCAAGCTGGGAGGAGTGGCTGATACAACAGAAGGGTGTGCTGCCATCCAACGAGACCTGGACAGGCTGGAGAGCTGGGCCGAGGGGAACCTCATGAAATTCAGCAAAAGCAAGTGCAAGGTCCTGCACCTGGGGAGGAACANGGAGCTGCTGGAGCAAGTCCAGAGGAGAGCTACAAAGATGATTAAGGGACTGGAGCATCTCCCTTATGAAGAAAAGCTGAGATACCTGGGTTTGTTCATCCTGGAGAAGAGAAAACTGAGAGGGGATATTATCAATGTTTATAAGTATCTGAAGGGTGGGTGTCAAGAGGATGGGCCTGGACTCTTTTCAATGGCGCCCAATGACAGGACAAGGGGCAACGGGCACAACGGACACAGGAGGTTCCACTTAAATATGAGGAAAAACTTCTTTTCTGTGCGGGTGCCAGAGCAGTGGCACAGGCTGCTCAGAGAGGTTGTGGAGTCTCCTTCCCTGGAGACATTCAAACCCCACCTGGACGCGGTCCTGTGCCCCCTGCTCCAGGTGTAATGCTCACGCAGGGGGGTTGGACAAGCTGATCTCTCGAGGTCTCTTCCAACCCCTACCGTTCTGTGATTCTGTGATATCTACATTGGGAATTTTTTATTTTTTGCAGTCATTGGTAACCATCCCATGGAGCTGCTGAACCATCACTGTCCTCAGTCTTGACAGACAGGGCTGGAGCATGAACAAATGTAGCTCACACTGGCTGCAGACAGAAAGAGCAAACCACTGCTTGTATATAATGGGTCTGTCTGGGCCTCTGTCTACAGACACAAAGACGAATGATACCCCCCACATGCAAACAGGGACAGAGACCCAAACCAGGTCTCTCTTCTTGTTGACATAGATTTACCTCTTGATTCACAATTTTCCTGGCAATTCCTCTGCACACCTTTGAAACACTGAGAGTACCTAATTCTGAAAGCAGGCTTAGTCCTGCTTCTAATGAAATCATTAGAAATGTTGCCACTAACATTGATATGTGCAGGATTGGGCCTGTAGCTACATGCATCATGTTTCCTGAAATATTAACTAGACCATGAGTTGCAGAATGCCACACAGCATCCCTGCCAATCTCCATCCCTCCAGGAGCTGTTTATATGGAAAAGAAATCAGCCTGGCACCCCTGATATGCTTTGGCTTACCAGTGGTTAAGGGACTTTGCAGACTTTAATTGAATGAAGTCTATAAATAATTATAATTTCCTGCACTTGGAATTGAAAAGGTGACTTGGAAAGGATTTTGCTTTTGTTTTAAAATCATACTTGCCTTCTTCCTGGCTTCTTTAAGGACATCACAGTGAAAAAGCTGAAGTTTTTATTGTGTTTTAGTTAACAATATTTGACAGCTCTTGGCCTTCCTTTATGTACAGGGAAGAATCTCCTGACTGTCTCACAGAATGAGCATTAGCTCCCACAATTTAACAGCTAAAGGCTCGACATACCCACTGACTTCCTTCCTCCAAGGTACAACTGAAATAAAATAAATGTGAACAAGGGCACCAAAAGGTGAGGAAGCAAGAAATCTGCCTGCTACCCTTTCCATTCCTAAATGCATTTGAAAGCACACCTCCCTTAAACAGCCTTTTCTTCTGCCCCATATGAACAAGTTAGGTGGAGTAAACATGTCTGTGCAGTGATAATACAAAGAGAGCCATGTATCATTTCATCCCGAGGGAAGGAGCATCTGGTGCATCACAGATTTGTCAGGAATTAGGTTAGGAGTCACTGTACTATGTTTTTTAATCTTGTTTGACTTAAAAGTGTGTTTTGTAATCAGTGTAATAGAAAGGCACCGCTGAGGCACAGGGATTAGCTGCAGCAAAGAAGAAGAGTAGTACACACGGCTCTTTGATGTAATTAGAAAGTGCCACTTTAACAGCTCAGAGAGATGCATATAAAATCTCAGCTCAGCAATCACACTGTCCAGCACTTGAACTTCTTGCAAAGCATTGTTGAAGTCAGAGAGAAGCAAACTCTGAGCAATTTGGAAGTGCAATAAAGGATTCAGTATATAATAAATCACAATAAACGTGGATCATATTGGGTGGCTACAGTTATCAGTAATGTCAAGCATGTGAGTAGAAAGGAGCATTTAGTAGTGAAAATGAAATGTTTAATAGAAGACTTTTAATGAAAGAATGCCTGTTCTTTAATTAGAGAGACTGGAAGGGAATCAGGGCAAATACTACATACAACTTTAGACTTTCCTTTTGTGTGATATTTTTGAATCCTGGCTTACAAACACAGGCAGAATGATCATGGAGACCTTCCGTCTGTGGAACATAAACTAGGATTTATCACCCTAGAGGAACTGCCACTGTAGAAATGCCTGTTTCAACATTGTTAAAAGCTGAACATATTTGGCAGCTGAGTAAAGCATTAGGAATTCTTTAAAACCCATCTTTTGATCCAAACTTGTGTTGTAAATAACACAGCAGCAGCTGCAAAGGATTCTCAATTTCTACCATTAACTTGGTAGGCAGAGATTTTTCTTTCCCTAAGTACATTTAGAACTTGCTGAGTTGATTCTACAAAGCTTATACACATCCATAAGAGCAAATGAAAGCAAAATATATGCTTTTTATTATTATTATTTTAGTGGATCTGCCTCTACACATATTACATTAGCAAATCTTCTTAAATAATAGAAGTTTTGCAAGAAATTGAGTTACAGAAACAGGGTGAAGTGTACACTGAGTGATTCCTTTCTGCTGACAGTCAAGTTGCATGCCATCAGCACTCCATGGAAAAAAAAAGAAAGTGTTTGATTTGGAGTTTTACAAGTTAAGTTTTAAGGAGAGGACATAGCCTAAAACTCTCCCCGTTGTGCCGCGTAAACTCTGAGAAATCAGATGGTCTGCCTGAGAAAAGGGCTAATGAGGCTAATTTTGGAAAGCTGCTTTAGGCTGCATCAGAGAGAAAGATCCAGAAGTTTAATTCAAACAGAAACCTAAGACTGTACTCTCTGAGGTGTGAGCCAGTGATCAGTTCAGCTGTGGCCAGTTCTGTTTCTATCTACGCTGAACCGCATCTCTTCCAGTGCTAAGCAACTGAATACCTGGTATATGACTCAGCCTACAAAGTTATACAACTTAGACAAACTCTTTGCTATCTCCTAAGGGATTGCTCTTTCCTTCTAGGAAAGGCAGAGCCTTCACTTTTCCTCAGTAGCTTAGTGTTCAACTAAACAAGCAGAGTTGCTTTGCTCACAAGAAGGAATTAAAACCCACACCATTGCTTACTAGGAGAGGACACTCACCACCCAACTGTAGACTGAAGTAGTGTGGGTGCATAGCAGACACCTCTCTCATCAGTTTGATACTCCAGTGGGCCTGTATCCATTAAACATAATTGAGAAAAGTTACTTGCCAGTGTGAAGACATGAACTTAGCTCTTATCCCAAAAATATTAAAAACTCTGCTTGGAGCAAGAAGTACAACTCAGGTTGTCTCTGTTTTCTCAGGAACCCAGGTTGTATACACTTGGAGAAACAGATTCCACTGAACATGAGAAGATAATTTTTTTTTCACCTAAGCTGTCTTCCACCTTTTCTTTTTCATGGTCGGGCAATGATCACTACTTAATGGTCCATTGAAACCTCTAGGAACTGACCATTTCAGACCTTAAACTTGTCCCCTCCCCTTTTCACAAGCCAACAGTTTTGCTTATAACTCAAATCTTTTTAACTATCCGGAACATCAAATTACCTCATAAAGCATGAGGCTTTGGGTGGAATGCCTGCAGGCACTCTCCTGGCAAGGCTGAGTGCTTCCCATGCCCAGTAATGAGGACAGCCCAGTACAATAATATGCTGAAACTGTACAGGAAATGTAATTGCTGCTAAGAAAGGTCTACCCTACTCCTGGCAGCAACTAGAGGTGAAATAGACCCTTTTTGTTTCTGCAGAAATTCAAAGTCTGCCTGCATAAAGAGAATGCTGGGTCTCAGCAAAGAGTTGATGGGAACTGTGAATCTAGAAAGATATATAAGGAGGTGTTTGATTTTCTTATCTTCTGAGACTCAGGGAAAAAAGTAAACAGCAAATATTTGGTATATTTGAGACAACAAATAACAAGATGTCTTCTTTTTCCTTTGATCTGTCACAAAAACCTTGCCCTTCTTAAAATTTGCCAACACACACACATTATTCTAATGCTGGCTTCTATGATTTTACCCTGAACTCTCACTACTTAATAAAGCCAACTTTCACCTGTTACATGACTATTTTGCAGCACATGTACCCTGTCAGCTACATCCAGAGTAACATTAAGGTAGTTGGGGTATATATGGCTTGTTCATTAGTA
>VZTV01058137.1:3597-16455 GCA_013400875.1 Anhinga rufa | reverse complement strand
ATGATTCTATGATTCTATATCAATTACTTAAAGCTTTACTTCTTATCAGAGAGGAACATTTTACTGTCTTAATAGCAACTTGCTGTCCTCTTTCCTCCATTTAATGTGCTATCTATAACCAGTCTGCAAACTGCTTCTCCTAGTTCTGCCTAAATTGCCTCTAAGCAGTACAATAAAGACAAACAGTTCCAAGTTTTTCTTAGCTAAGATGCAGAAGTATTTCACTTTTGCTATTTTGTTCAATTTTTATTTTTGGAAACTTGAATTCTTAAAGTCTTCTCCTTTAGTGCTGTGATTGTATTCAGTGCTATCTCGCAAGCAGAATTACTCTTTTGTTGTTTTAGTCAGAGACAGCTTCTTGTTACCGTTCTAGCCTTTGGGTTTCAATCTCCTCTGCAAGTCATCTTTCAAAACTACATCTCTACTTTCTTCACATTGTTATCTTTGTTTAGTCCTTCATACTGGAGAGTCATCACTCATTCAAAAATAGACTCTCATATAATCTTTCTGATGTAGCTAGAAGCTTGAAGATACCTGCTAACAAAGGATTCACGTAAACAAAACTCACAGAAGTCTACTTCTTTCCTAGGTATTGACTGCAGCATTAGAGAAGAAAAATAAAATCTGTACTCATGGGCTGAAACCTCCAAGGATTAAAACTTTTCATGTGTATATCATCTTCCTTTACTTTTCTGTTTGATACCAAACTGCAAGGCTAGACTTTATAGAGAAGAACTGGGTCATTACAGTTTCATAGCACATCAGTGCATAAATGTCCACAAACTGGGATGAAGGTTTATTCTAACTCTGAACTGAGATATCTCCAAGTATTATTAAAAGGCCAGAGGAGATTAAGACCAGGGGCAGTGGCATATGTGAGTGAACAAGACATCAGGAAACATCCTGCCAAAATGAAGCAGCGTTTTGGGAGCAGGAGTAGGAACATAACCACAGCTTCCTGGGTTTTCCAACTGTCTTAGTCCATGTCCTCAACTTCTCCTTTGCCATGATGGCCACTCCTCTGCCATAGACGTCTGAGATTTCTGACCAAAAAAGGAATTATGATTCTATAAATAATAATCTGCAAAGAAATACAGCAGTACCATACATAATTTAGGCAATCATCTTTTCCATTTCACAGTCTTAAGGAGATGTGTTACATCAGAATGAAGACTCATCAGTAATGTGCACAAACAATTTGGTCCCAACTTAACCAAACACTTATCTTTTCTCAATGTATTTGAAAAGTCTTCTAACAGTTGCTAGTTTGTGTTTAAAAAAAACAAAACAACAAACTTTAGACATTGATATTGAGTTGGGAGTTTCTGCACTCACTTCACAACAGCACGTAAGTTGCAATCTCTGTGCTTTAGTACCCATATTCTAGAACAGGAATACAATCACTTCAACCCAGTCTTGCCTGTTTTGACCACAAATTATTTTGGAACCGAGATTATATGTTTACATGATACTAAATGTAATGGAGATTTAATGTCAGCAGGTTTTCAGGTGTGACTGAGGTGTTACAATACAAAGCACACTGGATCACAGACCTACAAAGACAACCAGCTCCTCTGAACACCTGCCCACTTTGTTGATGTTGCTGCAGCTAAGGCTACAGCACAGGAAGGACTGCTTCAAATAAACAGAATTATTGATGCATAAAAGCTTGAGGAATACAGGGGTGGAAAGCACTTAAGGTTACAGAAATCATTCATGATACATACGTGAAAACTCTCAACATGCTTGTCTACTACTGTTTTTCAGTTTTTACATTTTTGCTCTCTTATCTAACATTTCTCAAGTATGTGAGGAGGTCATTCAACCTTGTATATTCTATGTATTAAATAATTTCAGTACCACGACTCTCCAAACTACAGAGAAGTGTTTATGATTTTTACCCTAGTTGCATTATTTTTTTTAAGCTTACAGCATACCTTTTTTTTTTAATTAGAAATTGTCCTAGAAATCTCTAATGTACTACAACTCAAAAAAGTGAAGGCAAGTACTGTCATGCATTTTCTGCTCTCCAAGTAATTTCTTGCAAAGATCTTTTTAAGGAAAAACAATGGATCCATTGATAACACCAGCAGAACAATAGAACCAACAGATAACACAATCAAACCCTCAATGCTTAAGCCCAGAAGTAAAGATGTAAGAACACTGGCAATGAGTATACATCAACAGCTGCCTAATGAACCAAATGAGTAACCTTAATTACTGCATTAGCTATGTCTGGGTAACTTACTAGTGAAAAACTCAAACACACATTCCCTGTAACAGCAAGGATAATATTTTTTAATAAATGGCATTTTAAAGATGATGATGATGATAAATGAAAAGAAAGTTTGTTTATGCACAATTATTTTTATAGGCTGTAATTGTAAGGGCTGTGCCTGAGATTAAAAAAAATCCTCCCTGCAATTCAAAATGCATGCTGCAGAAGAGAATAAAAAAGCATTAATTCAGAACTGTACATAATTTTCTCACCATCTGTGCAAGTTTCTGGAGCAAAAAAATAAGGTTTGTTTTATGTCCAAGGCAGCTTTTAATGCTAGAAATTATACATATGATAAATATACCTACTGCATTGACTCTGATATTTATAAAAGTTACTTAAACCCTTTACAGAATTGAGCAATTAAAATGTGATGCCTGAAGTACAAGTACGAGGACTAGGACTCTAGATCATCTCGTTTCTCCCCTTTATTTCTTCACTATCATTTTGCTGATTTAAAATTAAGACATAGTTTTATGTATCCCGATTCAACCATTACTATATACAATAAATGCAAAACAACTTCCCCCAAATTTTTAGTACTCATTCTGCATTTGCAAGTTGAGGAGCTCCTTGTAATTCTGATAGTCACTTAAACTTAGATTTTAATTAGAATCTTTAAAGAAGTGTATCAACTTAAGCAAATTTTTTTGGTAAAAAAAATAGAGACACCTCATTTACTTCATGTTTCCTGAATGAGCAAACATCTTGAAAACAAAAAACCCCACAAACTGCAGAAGAGTGTGCACCTACTGTTACAGTTATATAGAATACAGACAAGACTTCTGGAAAAAATTCAAGTAACTAAGTAGGGTCTTTATGACCTCCAGAGGTAACTCAGGCAACCACAGCCTTCCCCGAGTGAACCTGCATTTGACAATTCTATTGTATTATGATAAATCAGTGCAAGAGAAGACGTAGCATGCTCACACTGTACTTGTTCCCATTCCCCTCGGGAATGAGCAATAAAATTACTGTTCAAGTGAAGGGATACAAGCGTTCCCTTCAGGAAAATGAACGCACTCTAAGAAGTTATTTCTGACTGAAGGAGTCACCAGCTGCAGAACTCTTAGTGGTGTAAGATAACTGAAGTATTCATTGATAAAGAAGTGAATCTGTTTTCAAAGCATATCAAGGAATGACAACTAAGGTTTTTACCTTGCTTTACCAAATGCCTTCTGCTTCACTGTATGGACTACTTGAAATCTAGATATTATTTCTAATGATCAGTCTCATTTCCTTTTAAATTTTATGTATCATATACCTTGTGCTGCAGTCAACTTACTGTCAATGAGAAAGGAACAATTCCTACTCATGTGAAACTTGACTTAGCATCCAAGACAAAAACACAAGATGGAGATGTCTGTCTTCTAGTGCCAATAAATATTAATAATGCAATAAATTAAAAGAATATGCAATAAATACACTTTTGAAAGTAATGTTCATTATTGGCTCTCACAGCTTTTGACACATTTATTTTCTGTGATACAAATAAATACCTCACATATTGTAATCTATTAAGAGTATTAAGCATAGCCAAGGCCTGCAATCACGCTACTGCAATATACTTTGAATAGATAATAGTTCTCAACATTGCAGACACACACATATACCAGTATCTTTATTCAGAGTATACATAAAAACTAACTGCATGGAAGGGGAAGGAAAAAAACCCAACATGTTTTTCTCCCATGCGTTTCACTTCCCACAAAACCATTAAGGCCAAGATGCTTTATTCCCTAGTCATTGCATGGAAAAAAAAAAATGGGGAGAATGGAATGCCACACCTAAAACACATTCTTACTTCTCTCTCATGATGGGAAGGAGGAGATCACTGATGAACCAGACAGAAACAAACATCTAACCCACCCAGGGAATCAGTAAGAGTTGCTACCATCTCCCACTACCTCATGCTTAGATCAGGAGATGAAGGCTGAATAAACAAGATTCAGAAGTAACATAAAATGTACTACACACAGGCAAGGAGAGCTCTTCTAGATTCGCTTGTAAGAAGAGATCAGAACATTGCATGTGTCCTAAAAAACTTAATATGACTTGGTACATAGATTATTAGATACCAAAATGAGCTGCCAAGGAATTTTGGCACGAATTCATGGGAATCATAAAAATAAAGAAACATACCTGACAAGTTCCATAGCACTGGAAAAATAAAGTGTTCTTGAGCACCAAGAGCAAAGAGCAAAGGTTTCCAGGCTTTCTAATGCATGCATCTTCTCTTTCCATCACACCCCTTCCTTTCCAACCTTGATTAAAAAAGCCCATATATTCACAGGATACATTTTGCCCAAGAGTCCACAATGGCAGGACTGGTTCTTCAGTTAAGACTACCCCTTGCTTTCAGTAGAGCCTGGTTTCTAAACACGTTTTCTGCACCAAATATGTTAACAAAAAAAAAAACAAACAAACAAACAAACACAAAACAAAACAAATAAAAAAACCCAAACCAAAACAACAAACCCCACACACACCCCAAAAAAGGCACACAAGTATGCAAGATATCTAATGCCAAGACAAGATCAATCCTTTTGCAATTATTTGATTTTAAAATTTAAAACCAGAAATAGGCAACTTAGTCATTGTA
The DNA here is from genome assembly GCA_013400875.1 of Anhinga rufa. NCBI lineage: Eukaryota > Metazoa > Chordata > Aves > Suliformes > Anhingidae > Anhinga > Anhinga rufa. Next base: position 11,575 of record VZTV01058137.1, on the reverse strand, counting down.
TTTTTTTTCATATTAAACCTCTAATCCTTTAAATAATTTTTCTTCCCACATGCAACACACTGAAAAACAATTGTAGAGCTCTGAGGAAAGCCAGCACCTGCAGGAAAGGGTTTAATCTGGCAACTGCTGGTGTTGTTGAGTTATTCATCACATAAATCTCTTATTAGGTCCCACCTCTTTCCTGTAGTTCTAACCGTTGGAGTTTGAGAAAACAGACCTCATTTCATGCTAAACTCCCACCACTAAGCAGCTGAATCTCCTACATTACTTAGGATACTGTTCGTGAGAGCAGACTTCACATGGAGTCATGCAACATCCTGTTCCAAGCCAAATGCTCCAGATGGGATATGTTTCACTGCTGCCTCCCCCTCCCCAGCCCATTTAAGCTTGTTCTTTTTTCTTTGAAAGCGTTTATCCCAAATTGATGCTATAACAGCATTCTAAAACTGACCTTTTAAGAAAAATACAGACAAATCAAAACTTACTTAAAATCTAAATGTCTTTACTACAAAAAAAAATGAAAACCACACCACTTAAATTATTGAAATATTTGTATTAGATAACCAATTAGCAAAACTATATGTATAAGAAAATAAATGACTTGATGCAGATCTACGCTGCAGGAAAATCTGCCTTGTTTCAGAAAGTTTACTAATCATTTCAAAGCTTAACATTGTCACGCACATTACTAATCTAATGGAAGTTCTCATCGACATAACAAGGAAAAAACTGTCTAGTCTGCTGATCACTCTGAATGCTGGCAATTTCTCAAACATCTGCTAAAGGTCAGATTTCCACTGCATGGAACCAATCAATGAAGCTACACAACACTCCCAGCACCATTGGAAGTGCCAAACAAAGACCACTGTTTTACATAAGCAAAGAAACTCAGCCTGAAATCTTCCAAAACACTAGTAGCAAAGTCTTTGCTCCTGTCATCGCCACATAGCACTCATCTACCTGGCAATGGCTGTTAAGATTTATCCTAGTTTTGCTTTTTATAGCAGAAACCTAATTACTTAATGCTAACCCATTTCTCCGCATTGTTAAATAGTGTGCAGCTAATACCACATACAGAGAAACATTACAGAGGAAAAAATTGAACATATATTTAATTAAACAAATGGGGGGTTTATTTAAATGTTAATCATCATAAAAACATTTCAGAAAAACTGAATATTCACACATTTGGTGCCTTTGTTTCAACTCAGTGATTTAAAAAAAAAAAGAAAACCACCCCTACTGACTTCTTTAAAAACCCAGATCTTAGGGTTAAAAAACAGCCTGAAATCATAAAATTCTGCCCTAAAATCCTTACTAAGCAACCTCAGAAATATAATCCCAATAGCCTAACAGATTAGGGAATAGTTGGCTCCTGCTAAAAACAACGTGCTCTACATTTCAACAGCTTATCACATGCCATAAACCCAACGCTTTAGCAAGAGCCTACACAGAAGAAATAAATGATCAATTCTGATGCTGCTGAAAAGCTGTGCTTGTTCTATTTCTTACAGATAAAACATTATTTTATATATGGGTAATCTGCTATTGATTAACAAGAAAAGCCTTCTGTACACAGGAGAGAAGGGCCAATAACAAAGCAATCTGATGGCATTAGGGGATTGGGGGGGTTGGTTTGGGTTTGTTTTTTTTTAATTGTATGTCACTAAGTGATCTTCAAACTACAACTTTGGGCTTGTTTTATAATTTTGTTGTTGTTAAAAAAATCCATTTTAACTTCAGAGCCAACATGAATAAGAGAAGGGAAGCAGAAATCAGTAGACATTCCAATAAATTCAGCAGAAATATTGTCCTGCATTCCTCCTAACTCAACAGCTAATCCAGCTATGGTGTGGTTGCAGGGCAATCCTAAATGAAGGCAATACCCAACTAAAAAAAAATACAGTTATTACAAGGTAATCATGTCACCACACAGTTGACAGCCTGGTGCTGCAGCCCCTGCTGTGCCATGCTGCAATGCTGCAATCCTAGCCCCGTGGTGCTCACAGCTTTGCTCCCGACCCCCAGTCCTCCCTGCCACAGCCGGGACAGAGCTACCGAATGGCCTCTCAACTCCAGCGCCGGAGGTGAACCACACTCCCTCCTACAGAGGGACCGTTCCCTCGGCATATTGGGGCAGAACTACCACGCCAGGAATCACTACTATCTGTGGGTCAAAGAAGGTATTATCCTATGTGAAAGAAGGACTGTACAGCAGAGTCTCATGCAACAAACAGGGCATGGGAGAAGGGACCAGCACTCCACCACCAAGACCAGGCTCACTGGAAAGTGAAAATAAGAGCACAGGGTGCTTCTACAAATACCCACCAAAAAGTTTTAATGGCATGATAAAACTTTGTATTATCCAAGACACAAAATGAAGATACTACAATTTAATTTAAATGCATCTCTCAAATAAAAGACTCTTCAAAATGTTTTTATTTTCTTAAAGCTGAATAGCAATAGGCCTATGGGATATTTCAAGGAGACAGTTATTTCTCTGTACTAGTTCCATTTATCTTTTAAAAATGCCATCAGCTCCTTTGAGCAACTTTTTTTCATGATTGTTTCTTGCCTAATCTAGCTGCCAGTGTTTGGGCTGATCCCAGTTCTATGGGACACTTAGGGGTACAGATTTTGTCACACTTACAAAAGAAAAAAAAAGAAGGCAGCCCTAGACAGGCCCATCAGTATCCAGCTGCCTCCTAACTTTCTGTCATTCAACCATATCTCCATTCAAGAGAAGCCAAGAAAATGAGCAAACATCTGTATGAAATGCTTCAGGGAAGAGTACAATGAGTGACAGAAGTTTCTATCCCGTTCTATGTTTCTTCCAGCAGGTCTGTAAAATTGCCATTAAAGGGTTTTCTTCGAAGTATGTTTAGAAGCAGCGCGTCGCCCAAAAGGGAAGAATCATTAATAACATATGCTTCAATGGCAAGTCAGCCTAAGGATCATAGATCAACAATATCCTATAATCGTGATGGCTTGCAGAATTAGGTGCTTTTATATGCAAACATTACCAATTGCATTAACATATTTGAGTACAGTTTTTATTTAAACAAATATCATACTCAAGCAGCAGCCTGGCCAGATGGGAATACAGAATATATGTGAGCCCAAATTACTTACATTAGTTCCCATCTCCACACACATGCGTGGGAAAGCATTGGCCTGGCATTCCTATTACTTACACTTTTACAGAAGAGAGGACAAAGGCATGCCTAACTCTCTCAGTACTGAGATGGAACTGTATTATAAACAGTCAGCAGAATTTACTTTTGGAAAAGATACCAAACAGGGTTAATTTCTCCAGCTTTCCACTACATATAGATCCACCTCTACCTCGGAGAGATTTTAACACATTAATGCCAGTTTCCCGAGGTTTTTTGATTACATGATATTAACCCCACAAAGCAGTAAGTTAGGACAGCAAGTGCCTGTAATGCCTGACAAATGTAAACCACACACGCAGAGTGCTCCTACACTACCTTTACAGATTCAGTGTACAGCTTGGATGTTAGCCAACAAATGAGGAAGAGAGATGTTAGAAGTGAGCTAGCAGATCTGTAAAGACCAGTTTTATGAGTATAGGCCAACTGCCAAAGCATTTACTTTGAACTCCATGTTACTGTGGCTACGACAGCTTAAACCCAGCTCAAGTACATCTGCTCTGCACTGCAGTGCACATCCTGAGACTTGTCAGCTTGCTCTGCTTTACTCTCTCAACGTGGGTCACTCACACTGCTTTTAGGGAATCCTCCAAGAAGCAAATTACCAAAGCCATCAGTAACAACCCTCAGTAACAGACCTGAGTTGCAGCGTCACTTTGTACCAGTGAGTGAACTGTACTAGAGAAGTCACAAATTTACTCATTAAGCAGAGCAGAGAGAGGAAGAAAAGCTGCCTAGGTGCTGCTTCCAAGAGAGCTGTACAGCAAATTACTAACCCAAGAAAAGCAAAATTGATCACCCTTAGATCGACACTGTCCTAGCCTCAAATAGATGGGAAGAAGTTCAGTACTTAAACCTAAGATTTAAAGCTTCTAGTCATGCATAACTCTAGTTATCCCCTACAGAATTATAGTGCTTACTCATCCTGTACTGAATGGATTATTTTTTTTAAAGATTTCTCAAAAGTTCACTAGTTCAAAGGGTGTAAAATATTCTTTAAATATGTGCTACTAGAATTTCTCCCCAAATCATCTCCATGCATGTATATTTAAGATTAATATCTTACAGTTTATTTAGTGAAATTGAGATGCTATGAGAAGAAATTTAGATTTAGCAGCAATTTTCTGCCATGGCTCTTCAGAGAATGAAAAATAACATCCTCCAGAGAACCTCTCAAAAGAATTGCCCTTTTTCCACAACAGCTGCCATTTACTTGCACTCTCAGAAGGACGGATGCCATAGGCTGCCTCTCAGCAAAGAATAACTGTTACCTCGCTTTCATCCTTTCTCAAAGTCATCATCTATATCCCTACAGATAGGAAGCCACTTTCTCCCCTGGGGGCAATTGGCTTCATTCCCAGTAGCGAAAACAGAAGGCAAGTAGTGGCCATCTTTAAAGCCACAACTGCCTGAACAATCAGACTGAAAAATGAGAAGTTGCAGGCACAATGGAGGGAAACATGCTTTTAGGATCCTTTCCCTAAAAATTAATCTCAGTCCTAAACATCCTGAAACCTGCTGCATCTGAATTAGCCAACAAGATAGATACGCAGAAGGAGGAAATAGATACATATTTGAAGCGTGAAAAAAAGGAAATGAGAAAATTCAGGAGTTCACAAAACATCAAGAATGAAAATAAACCGCGGGTCCTGTTGCCCCGAGTCAGTGAGGCGAAGCAGCTGTAAATCTGTCTAAACTGGCTCTGCATTCTCCAGTTGCTTTGTAGCTCCAGAATGCATAAAACATCTATCACATGCCAGTCAATCTGACCCTCCGAATTGTTAAAAGTCTACTTCATTTAACACAGATTCACTCTTTAGGGATTTTCTTTTGTATGAACTGGGTAAGAACACTGCCTACATGGAGTGTGAAAGATGGGTCAAGCCAAAGAAATTGCCAGAAGAGAACTACATAAAGGCTGAGTCAAGTCACTAATTTAGAATCAAAGGAAGCATTTTACTGGGGGAAGACTTGGGGGGAGGGCAGGGGACAGGGACACAGACAACACCACACAGACTTACAAAACAACCTTTATAAGTTTAAAATATGTTATTAATTACACTTACCATAATTAACTGCAAAGTCAGGTAAACGCAGGCTTTAACAACAGACACGCCAATTCCATTTTCCTAAAAATTTTCTGTTAAAAATTGCTATGCAACAGTGTTTAAAACACTATTCTGAAGTTTAAGGTTTTACTACTAGAGTTGTTTGGGTGATGATCACATTCTTCCCTCATCCTAAATTACCAATCAAATTCTCTACCTTAACTTAGTAGTCCTTAAGATTTTGCTGCCATGCACTAAAACTACAAAGTGTAGCAGGTAGGATTATTCAGCTGAGTTTGATAGCATTACCATTTCCTGACACTTTAGTGCTTCATTTTGCAGCCTTTATCTTTAATTACATTTTGCACTGGAATAACAAAAGAATACAAAACAATATGAAATGACATAAATGATACTCTTAACTAGAGCTGCCAAGATGCTTTTATCTCCGAGATGCCTGCAGGTTTTTTGCACTTTAGTTTCATACCTTTTTCAATGTTTTGAGAAGCATGCTAGACAGCCAGCTAATTTGATGGGTTTTGTTTCATTAAATATTCTTGCATATAGCACTTGCAATACTCCCTCCTCTCCCCACTTGCAAGGATGTGAATAGCCAGTTATAAGAAAGTTTAACTGAAGTATCGAAAATAAATCAATTTAGAAAGCATAATTACACTCTAATCCATGAGCATACCAATAGTTAAGATTTCTAGTTAAACTGTCAAAAGGTGGCAGTCTGTAAAGTTAATCAAGCATGCCATATAACAATTAGACCAATTTACTCCTTCAGAAGATAAAAAAGCAGAATGGGAAAGAAGAAAAGAAACCAAAACCACTGAAGTCCCCAAACTACCAAGGGAACTAAGATAAAGTCCACGTTGTATGTGCAACAGCCAGGCAGAATCCAGAAAGCAGAACATGTTTGTGCTGTTAACGCCAACAGGTACAGCCAAAACTGCCATCATACATGCGGTACCTCTTATTTACTGTTGATAAAATGGGATTAGTGTAACATCTTCTGCTTACGCAGATCAGGAAATTCAATTATCACCTTGTACGATTCACACTGTACAAATAATATATTCTTACAACAGATGCACAAATGCAATAAACCCATGAAATGCGAGGAAAAGCTTTTACCATGCCCAAGCTCGCAAATGTCAGATCTCATCACTGCCCTGGCATCATTATTGCACCAATAATTCACAGATCTTGCAGGGCCAATTAATAATACCTCATGTAGGTGACAAGTTACCAACATCCAAGAGGTTAAACGGTTGAAATATACTGTAGCTCTTGCTAGAGTGTAACTGAAGAACATTAATTTCTTTAAGACATTTCTTGAATGAGTGTAGTTGTTATACTCATTATACCCAGTTATACTCACAACCTATTGGTGATCAACTCTAAGAATTAGAGATCTACCCCTTGTAACCCAATGGCTGAAGGGACTTCCTAGTATCAAACCCAGACTCTCACAAACTAATAAAGCAAAATTTCAGACGGCAACACCTACTTACTTTAACAGCTATGTAAGATCTTCCATTCAAGTACTTCATTGCCAAAAATGGAGGGGAAACACTCAAACAGTTCCAAGATAGCCTGCTTTTTTTTTTGTTTTTAATGCATAAAAGTTCTTGATTCAGTGCTGTTCATCCCATATCTGTGAAGTACCTCGCTGCTTTTAGTGTTGTGAAGTGTTTGTGTGTGTGTCTAGAAACACAAGCATATTCAGGATTGCTTGATAGACAGACCATTACCAAATCTGACAAGAATGCTCACTTTATTCTTACCTCACAGAATTAGCACCTTTCCATATTTTGTTACATAGCCAGGCAGCATTCAATTATTTCTCAGAGTAGCACTGAATAAACCTACAAACTGTAATCATCAACTTCTTATTTAATTCATCTATCAGTTGGCCTGCCAGTACAATTTCACAGAAGAAATGAGCTGAGACAAAACAGCATCATATGGTCAGCTAAATCTGAACATGTGGGAGGAAAAAAAGGAAAGAAGAAACAAGTCCCAAGAATTAGTACTTAAAGGCCTTTTCTAGAGATCTTTACTCTGATGTTTCAAAGTTTACCTTCCCAAATTTTCAGCATTCAACACTTAACAGAAAAAAAGGCATGAATGCAAATACTAAGGTATACCATAGACAACGAATGCTACCTTGGCAGGTTTGCCCGGCTGTGTTTGTGCACAGCTCAAGCCCAACAAGCAGTATGGACATATTCCAAGTCATTAATTCTTACAGAAATCCAATGAAATATTTAAATTTTCCTCCCACCTGCAAGAGGAAACATGAAAGACCTAACAAAACCAATACTCTATATGGGGCAGACTGTGCTTATTTAATAATTGTTTACTTGGTTTATGCTGCTATAATTTGAAAGGTGATTTAGTCACCACTTGACAGCTGAGACTTCATGAAGGATGAAGAGATTTCGCAAAGTCTGCAATTCTGATTTGTTATTACATATCCTGAAGTCTCTTATATTTCAACAGTAAAACCTGAGTTTCTATGATATTTTCACACCAGTACATAGAAAATTTTTGACTGTGGAATTTTGAACCATGTTACCTGCATGCAGATATTAAAAAAAAATCTCAGTTATATTCCCCACATCACGCACATAAACTGCTTTAGAGATTAGATCTTGCTTCATTGTTTACACTGACAAACAGTGGCTTACGTAGGACACACCTTCCACACCACTCACTGCTTTCTTATGACTTTTTTTTTTTTTTAAG